>NQII01000456.1:108252-127356 GCA_002778355.1 Clitarchus hookeri | reverse complement strand
TCCGTTAGGATGCATTTCGGGTACCCCCACCTGGGGAAAACCTCCTGCTCCATTTGTCTTATAATTGTGCCTGCCTCCTGATTGGGCACAAGGAAGGCCTCCGTCCACCGGGAGAACTGGTCGGTTATGACGAGCAGGTAGCGTTTTCTCCGGGGTGTCCTGGGATATGGGCCCATAACGTCCGCGGCGAGGTGTGTCCACGGCGTCCTGGGTTGTCTGGGCGTNAGTAATTTTTATATGAAAATTAATACATAACAACTTAACCCAACTTTGGCAATTAAGAATTATTAACATTCTTGCCCCACGCAAGAAGTTTTCTTTTGTATTTACCTTTGGCGTTTCTTAATAAAACTCTAAGCTAAGGATTTCAAAAAGGACCGTACATATTATTTTACTCGTAGCCAATTTTTTCAAAAACAAAACAAAATTTTAAACACTTTATCTGAGTAAATTTTGTAAGTTAATCTTATCAAATAAACTTATAACGGCGGTATACATACTGATTACGCATAACAGAAAGATCAATCGGACCTGGCGGCGAACAAGGGTTACACCATATACATCTAATGGTAATAAAAAACGTTTTATACAGTTACACTCCAAAAAGGATTACAATCTTAAATATTCATTTCCCGAATTTTCTTTGTGTCATGACCCAACAAACTTCAAAGCAAACTCAGCCTACTTTAATAATTANGCATAACAGAAAGATCAATCGGACCTGGCGGCGAACAAGGGTTACACCATATACATATAATGGTAATAAAAAACGTTTTATACAGTTACACTCCAAAAAGGATTACAATCTTTATATATTCATTTCCCGAATTTTCTTTGTGTCATGACCCANCCATCTGCACGTGCAGAAAACTTGGGTGGCCCGTCTTTGCAGCTGTGAGGCGCGGGGTCCTTTTTTGGACACGTCCATCACCCTTAATATTTATTGGTGTTGACCGCCTGCGGCTTCGCTGGCGCGTGTGTTCTGATGGCCAAAATACATGGACGCAGGGAGCATCAATTTATTTCACGCTTACATATGAACAAACGAAGAAATATATGCTATTTTCAGGTTTGATGAATTTTCGTATTGTTTCNTTTATTTCACGCTTACATATGAACAAACGAAGAAATATATGCTATTTTCAGGTTTGATGAATTTTCGTATTGTTTCGCTTTTACATAGTTATGTACAGGAATAGTATGCTTACAAAAAGTCAATCTGCATGGTGTGTATAGATGAGGNCTTTTACATAGTTATGTACAGGAATAGTATGCTTACAAAAAGTCAATCTGCATGGTGTGTATAGATGAGGAAATATCTTAAGGTTTAATAACGTCTGGGCTATAAACACGGGTGAGATATGGAATGGTTGCCGTTTACAAGAGTAACCATTTCTTGCATAAACTATGTAGCAAATCAGCGGACATGACGTTGCTTCCAGTCAACTTACCCAGTGCAACGTTATATAAGCGTAGTCACAAAAGCTTAAACACCAGACCCATTTGTTGTCAAATGAGCTATCTTAAAGAGTTGTGCGAGTTCGAAAGGGGGTGATTGCGTTGANAAACACCAGACCCATTTGTTGTCAAATGAGCTATCTTAAAGAGTTGTGCGAGTTCGAAAGGGGGTGATTGCGTTGAGCCCATAAATTCAGGCGTTCCATCAGAGAGATTTATCGGTATTAGAACGAGACTCGGTCGTCTGGTTGCGATGTCATTGTCAAGTGGTAATGTCATGGCAACACTGGTCCAAANAGTATTAGAACGAGACTCGGTCGTCTGGTTGCGATGTCATTGTCAAGTGGTAATGTCATGGCAACACTGGTCCAAAAATAACTGATCGGGATAAGTGAACTCCGAACCATGTTGTTCTAACCAGTTGACCGATAACAATGTTNCTGGTCCAAAAATAACTGATCGGGATAAGTGAACTCCGAACCATGTTGTTCTAACCAGTTGACCGATAACAATGTTCGCGATTGCAGATAACTTCCGTCGCAGCTCAAGTACAGAGGCCACTGATAGGACTCTCCACCGAGAGGCGATAAAATTTCGTTTTCAGAGTCAAGCTGTTGCCAGGGGCGCAATTATCTTTCAATACGGAACCAATTTACNGAGGCGATAAAATTTCGTTTTCAGAGTCAAGCTGTTGCCAGGGGCGCAATTATCTTTCAATACGGAACCAATTTACGTTGTGGAAACAATATGTGCGGTGGAAGTCTTTAGCGCCGGGGAGGGTGAAATATGGTAAGGATGGAGCAACGATGGAACACAATGCTACCGATGCGCACGTAATTTGCCTCCCGATAAGCGAAACATAGAATGATAACCGTGCCACAGGAAACCATCAATCTCACGTACCAATGTCCCATGTTTAAGTGATGCAACCAATACAGTANGAGGCGATAAAATTTCGTTTTCAGAGTCAAGCTGTTGCCAGGGGCGCAATTATCTTTCAATACGGAACCAATTTACATTGTGGAAACAATATGTGCGGTGGAAGTCTTTAGCGCCGGGGAGGGTGAAATATGGTAAGGATGGAGCAACGATGGAACACAATGCTACCGATGCTCACGTAATTTGCCTCCCGATAAGCGAAACATTGATTGATAACCGTGCCACAGGAAACCATCAATCTCACGTACCAATGTCCCATGTTTAAGTGATGCAACCAATACAGTANTTGATAACCGTGCCACAGGAAACCATCAATCTCACGTACCAATGTCCCATGTTTAAGTGATGCAACCAATACAGTAATTGACCATCAAACAGTGGAAGGTCACGTCATGGCATTCGGATGGACGCATGTGAACCTGACGAATGTCTGACGAACAGTATTATACTGAGTGTTAGGTTGTATCCATAGTGAAATTTGGTTAGTTTGTAATGTCATGGGGGTGTTACTCTTGGCTTGAGTTTGGATACTCGCAATTTAATAGACGATTCGATAGACTCTGTAAAGTAGCGAGACGTTTCGGACAATAAAATGCTCCCCGCAGTGTGGCAACAGTTTGACATTGGCCCTGTCCTGCGTCAGCGTGCCAGTTCCATCGATATAGCAAGATTAATCGTGTCTTGATCTGAAGAAAATCGGCAGTGATATTTAAACAGCTTTGCTGAATACTCCGGTTTGAACCCAACACTATACATCTTTGAGATGAGCTGGGATGTCGTTTGATTGTTATATCCAATCGAACAACTGACATATAAACGGTTTATCACGCTACAAGTAGAATGGAAAAATAAATCCATCTGCTGTCTACCAGAACGTAGTTCAAAGCCTGTCCTAGTGGGTTAATGCGTTAAAACAGAAAGTAGAGGGACAGGAGAAGTATTCGACATTCTATTTGTAATATGGATTGTGCTGTTGTATCCAACAGAAATGAGTATCCGGTGACATTTGGCCACACAATTTTCATATTAATAAATAGTTATAATAAAATTTTTTTTAAAAACAAACGTATATAAGAGCTGCGAATCCCATTGACTATAAATCAGAATTAATTCCTTTCCCATCCATAATCTTGTTCCGCTCCACTTTTTGCATTTAGAACACCCCTTACCACCATAAACCCAGGTAGAAAATGTAATTATGTAGGAGGTATACTTTACTGATTGGTTCCCATGTTTATTTTACACGTATTATATCTACGAAAAAGCACTCTTCCCTACCAAAAAAAGTTATCTTTTCATTATGATCGAAAGTAAAATAGACTTTCCAGTTCAGCAGAAATCATAAACGAATGCAGACCACCGATTCTTAAAGGGCTATAAAATCTAGCCACAACCCACTGAATCCACAAATTTGTCCAACCTATATATAGGTGGATAAAATTATTTATTCGACTGATCAAAGTGGTGCATGGTTATAGCTTGGACTTGCATTCAGAGCACCCTAAGCCAATTCTCTTTTTTGCCATTCTGATTTTCGTTTGCATGGTTTTCCGAGATTACTTCACGTAGATGCCAATATGGTTCCCCGCTTCTGATTGTCCGATCAATTTATTCCTTCTTGATAATAATACCGCTGGCGATGAGACTTTAAAAAGTACATAAAATAATATTTTGGATATTTTACAAGTGCATAGCACAGGACGTATCAGAACACCAGTCTATCAACCAGCAATTCGTGGTTTCGAGATCTGCCTCGAAAATGTGCGTTTAAACCTATCTTTAGCGGGCTGCGACATGTCTTCGTGAAATACTTCCCATGGAAGTATGTGGTATTATATGACACATCCCGCGTCCCGAAGGATATTTATTCGTCAGAAGACACACTCTGGCAAAACTCGCAGGCGGACGACCGCAAAAATACTAAGGGTTTGGCGGGCATGCCGGAANGTCAGAAGACACACTCTGGCAAAACTCGCAGGCGGACGACCGCAAAAATACTAAGGGTTTGGCGGGCATGCCGGAATAATGGCACCAGGATGGCTCGGCGGAATGAACACATGGCATAGAGACCATGTGCGGAGGAAGGCAGGCACAGCTGCATTTCACTGCTGCCAAGGGACGCCGAGCTCACACCATCGNGTAGAGACCATGTGCGGAGGAAGGCAGGCACAGCTGCATTTCACTGCTGCCAAGGGACGCCGAGCTCACACCATCGGCTGCGTCTGTCCCAGGCTGGCTACCACAATAAACAATGAGAGCTTTTGGCAAGCGGGCTGGAATAATAGCGACAACATATCCGGAGGCAGTGGAAGAAACACGTGCGCCGACCAAGGGACCCACCAAGTGTCCCAGCACGTGCAGGACGAAGCACTTAAACTTCTGGGCCAGAATCGAGGGACACCGCCGGATCCACTACGCCAGAGCACCGAACATGTGCTTAACGACCCAGAGGTCGCGGCGATCAGCCCGGCCACATGCAGAGATAATGCGAGTTCAATATGGCGAACGAGCATACAAAACCACGAGAGAGAGGAAGGAACGGAGCAGTCGGCCGTAGTGAAACGCGGAGTGCGGAGCGGAGCGGGTGGGAAGAGTTCGAGAAAATGGCAGTCGGCCATCGTCAGGNCTCGTGGACATGTAGAAGTGACCCTGTTAAGCATAAATAAAAACTGACTTATGGTAACTCGCAAGGAAGGTGAATTTATTTGGTAAATTGGACCTAGGGATAATAGTTTCAACATATTCCTACGCCCTAATACTGAGGGCTAGCATCAATTGCTGGCGCCTTACGCTGAGAGCAGATTCCATACCTACTTAGAAACCCGAGCATTGGGCAGGTATCAGTTAATACGTGGCGTTTGGAAAAATTCACGAATCCAGTGAGTTTTTACAGAATTCTGCATTACCTTAACTTCAGATATTTGAACGTTTGCTACTCATACAGGGAAAAGCCAATTTCACTGCTGGTCAGGTAGTTACTGGGCGTATTTCTATATATTACACAACTGCAGATAAAAAGTGGGATTTATCAGTGTATGTGAGTATATCAAAAGGTATAAGTATGTATATATACAGAATGTCAGGTAATTCGCGGATACGGATTGCACCACATGAACATGTGATCAAAACTAAGTAGAAAATACACTGAATAGCCAAAAAAACTGGCACACCTGCCTAATATCGCGTAGGGCCCCACCNAAAACTGGCACACCTGCCTAATATCGCGTAGGGCCCCACCAGCACGCAGAAGTGCCGCAAGACGACGTGGCATGGACTCGACTATTGTCTGAAGGTATGCAGGAGGCAATTCACACCATGAATCCGGCAGGGCAGTCCACAAATCCAATCTGCGCCAATTTGAGAAGGAATTGCACGTCTGTCACGTTTAATGATTCTCGTCAGTCGTCATTTGTCCCGTTCTTTCGCGATCTTTTTCTGGCCGCAGCGATGTCAAAGATGTGATGTTTTACCGGATTACCGATATTCACAGTACACTCGTGAAATCGTCGTACGCGAACATCCATATGTTATCGCTACCATATCTCGTGCGCCGACTATAACACTACGTTCAAACTCACTTAAATCTTGATAACCTGCCATTGTAGCAGCAGTAACCGATCTAGCTGCCGACCACATCGCGTTACTCTGATTGGCTCCATACCTCTGTTATTTGGATACGCACGTCTATACCAGTTTTTTTTGGCTCGTCAGTGTATAATCAGGTAATAACGCCCTTGGTTTACGAGAAAAACCACATTTATGTATATAAAATGACATAATTTCACATTAAGCATGGCATATAGCATCAGCATACAAAACGTCGAAACGTTTTAACAGGTGTTCGAGATTTGCTCTGCCCATTGCAACGCATTTCCCGCANCATCAGCATACAAAACGTCGAAACGTTTTAACAGGTGTTCGAGATTTGCTCTGCCCATTGCAACGCATTTCCCGCACGTTGGATGCATGCAGCATGCATGGAGCTTGGCCGCCGGATGCTCCCATGGCCCCTGCAATGCCCCAGTACTCACTCCATGTGAACTCCAGGTCCTCTTTGGCACTATGGAGCTAAGCTCGTTCCCTTGCCGTACGCCTTACGACAAACATATTAGTCGCAGCATTGCCACATCACCTCACCTCCATATAATTGGAATACCAGAAGGGTACTACGTGGTGTTTGGACAATTCATGTTGGTTTTCTCGTAAACGAAGGTTCTTATGTATTTTTACCAAAGAGTATTTTATACATAGTTCTGATCACAAATTCATGAGGTGGATTCGGTATCCACGAATTACCTGACATTATTTACATTATTATCTGTTGCCTTACATGCCATGAAGTGTACAGGACATTCCTGTATATTCCTTATTACAATAAAAACTACTAATCAGTAACTAATGTGTGAACAGGATAAACGCCAGCGCCTTGTTCGTCAGGGCTGGCAACACCTACAAAGATAATGGAACCAGGTACGACGTAGCCGAAAGCATCACCCACCCCAAGTTTTACGAGCACGATGACGGCACTCCCGATTTCGACATTGGACTTCTCAAGGTAAGACATTCATGCACCGTAGATTGATTTTATCATTTTCTGAATAATACACTAGGGGAATAGTCATGGAGTTTTACATAAGTATGCAAGTAAAAGTTATTATAGTTAGATTTAAAAAACTGGTTTAATAGGTTACATATTGTGAAAAAATTACAAATTACTCTCACTGGTTGGTTACGGTAAGATTAACTAACCTAAACTACTACATCTCATATATATCGAATAATGACAAAGTCTGACTGTAGGTATGAATGATGAGTCACGTGCAGCGGCGTGTGAAGAACTGTTGCAAGGTAAGCTGACGTTAACAAGGGGTCCCTTGCCTGCTCGTTGTGAGTGGTCGAAATACATTCTGTTTCCCCAGGTTGCACGGTGGTTACTGACTCCTGCTGCGTGCACCGAGAATGTACAGTAGAGAGCAAGCACCAGCTTACCTCGCAACACTCTTTGTGGAGCGATGCGGTTTAAGGACACATGATACGGCCACTTGATTTTGAAAACTGGGCTCATTTGTGTGTGTGACGAAGGGTCTTATTTTCAATAATAATTACACAACTAGGTACGAATATGTTTTACTGCAATAGTCATAAACGCGATATAATTTCTGGACGTTGTGTAGATTTTTATCAGTCCATTGCGACGACTTTCCTAAACACAACGGAACTTCGTCANTCGAACAGTGTGCGACAATCTTCAGGGACGAATCCCGTTTCTGTCTTAACAATGAGATCACTGTGTGGGGGTCTGGCGGTGACGCGCACATCGGGCGGATTCCTCTGCCACTGACTGTGTAGTGCCACCGCAGTCCGTCAACGTCGGGTCTAGGGACGTTGATATCGAAAAAAATATCAATATCATTTATATTGGTTATTTATAAAAGTATCGTTTTACGAAACGATATTTCGAAAGAAAAATATCGATTTACGGTACATCGGAATCATATATTTTATGTATGAAAGGTCTTGACAAATGTAAAATTTCTTGGAATGTCACATATTGAGTACACAAAGCATTGCAGAAAGATGTAGCACCTATTTTTGTTGCATGTTGCAAAAGTGAACATAATAAATTTAAATTCAATTTTTGTATTTAAAAAACTTATTAACATTGCATTTAAAAATTAGTCGTTTCCTATATTTGGAAAATCAATATTGATTTCAATAAAAATTGTTGAAATATATCGACGATTTATATCGATATATCGTTGATATAATATCGTCATTTCGACATATCGATATTTTTTCATCATCCCTTGTCGGGTCATGGTTTCGGGGTGCTATCAGCGCCAACTACAGCTCACTTGTAGTCCTCACTATAGGTTCATTAATGGCACGCCACTATGTGGACGAGGTGCTACGGCATGTGGCAATACCATATCTGCAGGACGTCCCAAACGCGCATTTTCAACAGGATAACACCCGGCCGCATAGTTCAGACCAGTCCCAGTACTTTGCAAGTTGCGCAGAAGCTTCCTTGGCCTGACCTATCTCCCGGTCTCTGGCCAACTAAGAATTTGTAGGACACGATCGAACGTCTGTCAAATACTCTCCTTCCCCTACAAAACAAATGTCAACAGTGGACTCAGATTAATAACAGAGGGTCCACGAAACCCCCAGGGAATTTATCGGACTCATCAAATCAATGTATTGTTCCGAATAGAGGTCTCACTACTAACGGATTACCCTGACTTTAAATGAAATAATTTGTTCTGCATTTGTTTGTCCACCTGTGAGCGCAATTTGGTTTCTTTTTTTAGTATTCCTCCAAGATATGGTATTTCTCTGTCGGTAAGTATGTATGGTTACTGTATATAACATGTATATAAACAATAATACAGTCTGGTAAAAACAAGGCACTCCAGGTTAGTTTTTTTACGACACTTCAGTAATTATCCAGTATTTTATTCATCGCGATGTTCCTAAGCTGTTTGAATGTGGTTCTCCGACAACACCTTGTTGATGAAGTCTTGTTCATGCTGTTCTTGGAACTTGAAAATACTTACCAAGCATCAGGCTTTGCGCGAACACATTTCAATGATGTTTTAAGTGAAATGTGTTGAATGATGGGGGGAGGGGGGTTGATAGCTTACTTCTGCAGAGGGGGAGGCAGGCATGTGAACGTGGAGCGAAGTAGTGCCTGAGGAACTACAGAGCAGCGCACACATGCAGCATACAAGCGTAAGCCGGAAAAGCACCAGCGCGTTCCATTTGTAAACAATAACTTAACTAATGAGAGTCCTCAGAATTAAAATCATAACATTTCATTAATTTTTTAAGTGCATTAGGATTTGCGTCGACGCTATTGAACGACAAACACATCTCGCTGAGGTATAGGCTGTTGCCAGACCTTGGGTAAGTTACATATACAGGTTAATGCAATCAAGCCAACCAGTAAAACATTTATGAGCAAAACAAAGTGATTAACGGGTACCCAACGATGCAACTGCAAAAAGGTATTAAGAAACTGAAAATTAAAATTATTTGTTTGGGTCTCAAATGTGATGCATGTTGATGCACGCACACATATAGTATGAAAACTATAATGAAAATCTTTTTTCCGGAAACTGAGTGAGGTGGGACAGTGATAAGTAACTGGCGTCTCATTTGGAAGAACCCGGGTTCGATTCCCGGTCCAGCCATTCTGATTTCGGTTTCGGGGGTTTTCAAAATCACTCCACGTTAACGCTGGGATGGTTTAATAATACTGGTCAAGTCATTTTTCTTTCCTTTCCTGAATGTCTAATGTTTCCCCTACTAATGCATTTTCGTGGTACAGAATCACTCGAAACTATTCATAAATTAAAATAATATTGATAAGTACATAATATTAGAAAATATTACTTTCACAATTGCTAAGGAATTTGCACTACTTATTTATTTATCAATAACACAGCATTTTAATGCGATGAATAAGGTTGTAAGTTGTGATAATTCCGGTAAGATTTACTGGATATTTTAAGGTATTTAAATATTTTAAAAAATCTTATTTACTTAAATTTTTTCACAATTTTTAGATTAAAAATCTGAGTGGCATGTAATTTGATTTACAAGTAAATAACACAAGTAATCTTAAGACGTATTGTGTAAACACCAATCAGGTTCGTGTTGTATTGTGATAAGCTAGTGTTACCCTTTCGGGAGTCAGAAAACGAACACTAAAGTTGAAATGCAATGTCCACAGCTGAAGAGCCCTATGACGTTCAGCAGCAGCATGAGAGCCGCGAGTCTGCCGTCAGCGAACGAAGTCGTGACCTTCGGCACCGTGGTCACCGTAGTCGGCTGGGGTTCGACACATGTAAGTGCCTGCTCAACACTCGCCACTCTCAATACCTGCGTCAACTTCAGTCTCGCTCGTCTGCAGCAAATGTTTCTTGCTTAATACTGCTATTGTCGGTTCGCGGTATGTTCACACTTTTGAAGTAAACCTTCGAAGAATCACCCCATATATCATGTGTTTGGTCCTTCCTAAATATTGTATGTACGACATGCGTTTTATATTTCTGCTAACATTTAAGTATCCTTTCTTTGATTAAATTTAACCTTTAGACGTATATCCTGTATACATTATATTATTTAATTTGTAATTAATAAGAACAAAAACAGGGACAAAATGGGTGTGTTGGTAATGCCTAGTAATAAATAGTTCTAATGCAATGTGTTATTGAAGTGAGTGCACGCGAATGCGGTGCGTTTTACCTGTCGTGTAATTTTCTAGACTTAGTTAGGATTTATTTGCACAATGCATAAGAACATACTGAATGTAGGACTTTGGCAGGGCTTCAGAAAAATTGGAAGTAACCATGACTAGAATACAAGAATTCACGGACCTGAGATTTGTTTTAAATACAATTTATAGGAAAAAAACTAACACATACTGGCTAAGACGTTTCTGACAAAAAAATTCGTACTCCGAGGATATTTCTTTACTGAGATACGCGTAAACGTGCAGTAAATATGCCCGGACTACTAATTCTTAAGCGACCCACCTACTTGGAGCTGTTCTCCGCGTTTGAGGCCGAGTAGTTTGGGAGTGATAAGGGCGATATTGCCATACGCATCAAGTGTGCCATCGCCTCTTCTCGCAGGGATCTGTCCTGGAATGTAGTGTTCTTGTGCTGCGTGTACCTATGATACTTTCAGCGGCGACACTATTCTTTTATTGGAAGGAAGCCTGTAGAAAGGTTCATTACAGAGTACTAGGGTATTTTTTTTATGAATCTCACGTCTATATTTTAAGATACAGTACTTTGAAAAAAGTAGTTTTTAACTATGCTGGAGTGCTCTGAAATAGTGTTTCTATTGAACTTGACGTCTTGAAAGCACTTAACTGGCCTCCTCTGAGGCGTGTATTCTTTTCGTAGGTGAGTACATTGGACGCACGTTAAATAGTTCTGCGTAAAAACTGTTATTTCGAACACACTGTAACGCAATTCAAGCGCCAGGTAGGCGCGCCCCTCAAGATCCAGCAAGAATTTAAAACTATTTTCTAGGTTTTTAGCTTGTTACATACTTTTTCGTTCTGGTATAAAATAATAGCCTAAAAGAGTATGATAATAAAGGAAAATTTCTTAAATAATAAACCTAATTATAAGAATTATAGTTTTATGTATGTATTAGTACAAATCTCAAAATGGAACAAAACTAATATTTTAAAATACATCTCAAAACATTTACTAATGTTATTAGCATGTTACGAAGAATACTTATTGGAATTTTGTAATGCAATTAACCTGTACTTCAATTTTAAATTTTGAGATGAGTTTTAAGTAAAAATAGCCGAGATTTAAACACCGTAGTGAAGCAAGTATCGGAATGAAAATAAATCGCAACATATGCTAGTCCTGTCACATTATTTAGTGCTTTACTTAAAATGAAACTTTATTATAATATGTTTTTAAAATTTCTACGAATTAAAATTTTTAAATTAAACTTCTTATATTTACTCTAACATAAATATATTTTTAATTTTTGAATTTATTTGGTATCTTATAAAACTATCATTGATATCCTATCAAGAACCATAAAATATTTTTCCAAAATCTAGAGTTGTCCTTCAACTGTTTTAATTGTACAAAAAAAAACCCCAGGGAAATCCTTTTTTGGAAAAAATCGTATTTGGTTTATCCCAACCATATTCTTTGGTTTTTCAGAGTTACCCATACATAAAAATCACAATCTTACGGCCTTAAATCTGGTGATCTGGGTTGACACTCAATTCCTGGCCGGCATATCCACCTCCTAACAAATGTTTCATCCAGGAGCGATCGTGCAACTCGATGGTAAAGTGGCGGTGCACATTCCTCCTGGAAAAAAAGCAATGGCTATCTACGAAGAGTTGGTGAACAGCTGGCACAATGTTGTCCTGCAACATAGTACGGTAACTTCCACCTGTCAACGTTCCACCAAGAAGAATGGCCCCACAAGTCCTCTGGCGGTCATACCTCTGCACACTGTTAACCCACGAACATAAACTGCTTGCTCTGCCACAATGTAGGGATTTTCATCGGCCCAGTACACACAGTTGTGGCGGTTGACAGTTCCGTTAAATTTAAACGTCGCCTCATCGAACAAATCACAGTAGTAAAACGTCCTTTGTCGTAGCACATGTTTACATCCCCCTCATTAGTGTGAAATAACTTGGGAATGTAGGTCCTCCACTCTACTTGCTTTAAAATGCATTGGGTACTTGATTTACTGACATCTCTCTCTCACCGCAGCTTAACGCACGTACTTCTACTTCTCGGAGGAATGGCCCCACACTTTCATCGTCCGTTGAATGCACCGTTCTTTATTCATACCACACCCTCTCAAAATCTTGTCACGTAATAGTGTAATCGTTTAACGTAGCGGAGGTGGAGTATCGAATTCTTCCTTCCATCGCTTCTGCGGCTCAATAATGTTTCCACTAACACTTTAAAATCCACTTTCGTTGCTCGAAATAAAAATACCTTGTCACCTTAGCAATTTTCTCCATATCTGTAGTGCTGCTGCTCGTGGCTGAAAACGGAACTGAAAACAGCAAAATAACTACACACGCTCGCACATGCCCACCGTTGTCCTTATATCATCAAATTACCCACAGTCCCATCAGGTTGTCACTTAGAGTTTCTCTTTTATTTAAGTACGAATAAAGTAAACATTAAATTAGGGCATCCGGTATTGATGAGCATTACTGAAGTTCTGTCGCAGGAAATTGTCACATAGATGCTCGAGCTGTATTTGGTTCCCACAGAACCAGATTACAATATAGGCTATTAAAAGAACAGAGCCGCTGATACAGGCTGGTTTGTCGCGTTAAGAATTTGGGTATAAAAACTAAATATTTGTTCCTTCCAAAAAGTGGGACACAAATCTTCGGTAACCTATATAAAAATTAAAGAAAACCGTGCTATCTTCTTGACCAAATAAGTGTGTACACAAAATGCATGTTGATGATAAATAAAGTAATCAGTAATGCTAGTTTTCCGAAGCCAGTTACTTTTAAACGCTTTAATTGGATAAAGAAAGTGCACGTGGATTATTGGAGCAAGAGTATCTTGGCTGTGGGGACAAAATATTAATCTACGTAAACAATAACCATTCAGTCAATATATTTGTTATAAGAAACTGGACTAAATATTTTTCTCAGTCAACCCGAAAGAAAATAATGAAAGAATCTTGTACTAACCAAGTTCCTAATGAAAGTGGCGTCACTCTGTAGGAGCAGAAAATGAAGCAATGATATAAACTACGACATTCAAAAGTAATGTGATTTATAGAGATAGTAATAGCAAACACCATGAATTTGTCTTGTACTTTGTCATAAATAAAAACAAGTTGTATGTACAATGCTTAATTTATTTACTTTCAAGGAAATTTGATTGAATTAAACCCATTTTCGGAGTTTTCTCTTTAATTATACATGCATTTGTATTAGCTCAAGCCTTAACTGAATTCGTTAATAATCTATTCGTTCTTCTTATTTTAGTTATATTTATCAAACATTTCTGTGATAACATTTAATTCTTTAGATTATAATCAAGCTACTGGTTAGAACAGAATCGGTTATATTGTCATCCTACCTGATAGTGTTTGCATTTTGTTATATAATCTGCAGAAGCACATCATGCACTGGTTAATATGAATTAGTGTAGTGAGAAATGAATTCGAACCGTACAGTTTAATAATAAGTAAACAAACAAATATAACGGTTTCATTTCGATAATATTCATTTACCCAACAGCTTTAGGCGGAACGCAGTTTACTAACAATGTAATAAAAATCCACGAAGTTAAAGATCTGATCTACAATTTCATGCAGAGGAAACGTCTGTTATTGGCGATATAGAAAAACGTAGACACCAAATTGGTAGGTAAAGCCTAGATTCAGAATATGACAACTTTAAAACAAAGAGTTGTCGATATAACTAATGAGTCTACTTTCCCCTTCATGAACGCAAATCATTTTGATGACGTTTTTAAAAAGTTAGATGGTAGGTGGGTTTTGACGTCTCGTTGATAGTGATATCATTAGAAATGCAACCAGAAATAAATGCAATACTAGGGAGACGATTACAAATACACATGTGCCTTACCTGGGACTTGAACACAGAACGCCTCGCTTTTTAAACTGGCGTGCAGCAAAATACATTCCAGAGATAGGATTCAGAGCATCATCTTCGGTTGTAATGAGTTCAATGTTTTGGTAGACTGGGTTTAGTAACTTAAAATACTTAGAGAGGCATCACTTTGAAAACAAATGTATGAATCACTTAAACCATATAAGTTTACATGGCCTACCGCAGCAATAATTGTGTGCATAATTAGGCGGAAATAGGTGGACTGGATGTGATATGGCATGAAAACATTGGGTTAAACATTTGGCGCTATCGTACAAAAATGCCTAAAACAGGACCTGTATAGGCATATCTGATGCGTCTAAAAGATAATGTCAGTATTAAACGTTTGGTTGAAGTTTGTCAAATTATGTAATAGATATGATAAAATTATCTAAATAATTTATACTCCACGATTTTGAAAGAAAAGTGTCTGACTCACTTAAGTGATGGAAGTTAACATGGTCCATTGTAGTACTACTTGTGTGCAACATTTGATGGGAATTGGATCAATGGTTCCCGAGATATGGCACGAATTTGGGATATAATCACCCGGCACTATTTTGCAAATAGTTGGTATAATATGATCTCTATAAGCATGTTTGATGCCTCTAATGGTTACTCTCAGCATACTAAGTTTTAATGAAAGAGGTTAAATTGATTAATGGATGTGACAAATTTAGCTAAATGATTTACATAACTGCCATAATGTAAATAAAGTCAGGCACGTTTAAAATATTGCCTACTGTAGCAGTAATTATGCGCAAAGTTCGGTGGGTATCAGTTGGTTGGTCCCGGACATGCAAAATAAGAGCTATAGTTTCTCATGTGGTGCTACTATCATTACTGCATTGGTACATTTTATTTTTGCCATAGATACTGCTATTTATATTAAAGTCGGTTGAAATTGTTTGGGACATGTCAGACTAACTTAAAATATTTACATGGCAGTTATTTTGAAAATACGTGACTACCTCCTTAAGTCGTATAAATTTAGATGGACTACAAAAGTATAACTTGTAGCCTGAATTTGGTTTGTGTTATTCAATTTGTTTCCCGAGATAGGGCACAAAGCTTAATCTTTCATATACTGCTATCTTCCAAAATTGTTGACAAATAAGTTTATATATTAGCTTATTTGAAGCTTGCATAGATACAGCCAGCAGATATAATTAAGTTAGAATTTGTTACGTGGTTTCATAGATATAGCATAGTAGTCAATAATGTTTATGTGGCTGTCTTTTAGAAAATAATAGTCTGACACACTAAAACATTCCAATTTACATGACGTACTCTTCTATTACATGAGAGACAAATTTAGTAGGAATCGTTTTGTTGTTTCCCGATACATGGCACTAAAACCTCTTTTTTTTTCATGCTGCGGTATTTTACACAATTATGGGTGAAATAAGTACTGAATTAACACATTTAATGGTTTAAAAATATATTTTCAGCATAATTTTGGCCAAACTGGTTAAACGGTATTGTAAACTAACTTAAAATATTTTTACTGCCGCCATATGAAAATGTATCCATTTAAATTGCATTGAACATGGCTAACAATAGTATCACTTATATGCAAAATATGGCAGGAATTGGTAGTGTAGTTACCGAGATATGAATAAAAATATTTATTTTTCGTATTCAACTATTTTACAAAATGATGGATTAATAACATCATGCTCTAAATTCAATGCTTACATCATGCATTGCCAACTTACCAAATCTAGCTTAAATTGGACAAATGGTTCCGAAGTTATGATGTACAAGCTTTATTTTTCAATTTGCACGAAATAAGATTAAAATTACCCTAATTTTAATCGAAAGATACACTACTTATCTTTACCAAAAATTAAAATTACGACCTCTACCTGAAAAAAGTATTACATTAAGTTTTAATATAAATATAAGTGGTATTTATTCTACACAGTATTACAATAATTATTATATGATTATTTATAACAGTAATTATGGTTCTTTAGTCCAACTTTTTCAAACATAACGATAAATAAGAACGGTAGAGTGAATATTATCCTACCGTAAAAAAAAAAACGCAAAATTGGATTTTCATTATTGGGTGGTGTTAATTTATTATATTCAATATAGGTAATACTAATAAAAAACTGTAGTGAATTTTTTTATTGCACGTTGCTTGCAGGAAATGGGTAACACAGTGGAAGTCCTGCGGGAGGTGTCAGTGCCTGTGGTGCCTATGGAAGAATGTATCGCCGACTACGGCAAGAACGTTAACAATGACACAATGATCTGCGCTGGCCTCAGAAAGGGAGGCGAGGATTCTTGCCAGGTTAGAATTTATAACTTCATATGGCGAGGTTCACTAACGGGCGCTGACAGGAACTGTTTACCCATTGCGGCTGGTTGTTGGTTTCAAAGCACTCTGACGTTCGACCTACAGCTGCACTGGCTAGTTCCGGGGTTGAACGTGTCAGCGAATCCCTTCCTCAGTTGACTTTTCATCACGTGTGCTTTGTGCACGTTGCTTCTTGTGTGCGAAGAGATACGATACCTCGTCTCCATGGTGGTCTTTCATTTGTACGGCGTTCACAATGAGAGTACCACTTAGAGAAATCACCAAAACGCTTGCAGCAAAATACCAAATGTCAATGATGTTTACATTCATTAGCATGTAAGGGAGTGGAAAGGTTTGAGCGTCTCTTAACATCGACGTCTTGAGAGCCAACGAAGGTGAAGCGAGGTGAGTATGGAGCAGTGCCGGAATGAAGGAGCAGGGAAAACGGGAGAGTCCTGAGAATACTCGAAGTCCAGCGGCATCATCCGGCACGATTCCCACCCTTGCGAATAAGCACGTAGAATTTTGTGGATTATAAATGACGAAAATGCGAGTATAACTGAATCGAAGTCTCTGGCAGGAGGTTTTAATTTATAAAAATATCACACACCAAAATAAATGTTTTCTAAAAAAAAAAGTTCAAGTAGTGCACAAAACTCATATTAGTTGTCATCCGCAACCCAGTCTTCGCGAACAATAAACTGTTACATATGTTATTAACTATCTTGTAAACGAAGGGCCCGTGGATTAGTGCATAACTACACCATTGATGATTGCCAGGCCTTTTTAGTGGATGGACTAATGGAGTTCTGCAAAATTAATTCATTATAACAAATAATTGTGCGCAAAATAATCAAGTGTATTTCAGTTCGCTGGTTGTGTGATAAGCCGAGAGTACAACACATTTATTACATTATTATGTGAACATAAACGAAAAATAAAAACATTGTTTTATATCGTTGGTTTAATTACTGGAAAATCGTATTTCCTAGTTATCTGAGACACTAAAGTCTACGTTACACAGATACTGAACGACCATGGCTCATCTGCAGATTCAAAAGAAACGCTAGAGGAAATTATCATCCGATAATAAACATAAAAATGAATACTAATATTTTTAATATACCTGTATCAGCACAAACACTTTTTGTTAAATACGTTTGCTCCTGTATATATTTTAATTTTTTTTAATTGTATCCTAAGACACACCCTTAGATCAAATAAGATTTCAAGAAAAGTTATATAGTAAATACATTTCTCAATCTGCTGTAAGGACTTTGTTCCTGAAAAATTGTTGGCTTCATGTTTGGCAGGATTTTGCAGTTTGAACGCGAAACCATGCTCATTCAGTAGCAAAATTTCCGAATTATGAGTATTGAGGTCTAGGAGGAAAATTAATTCTCCTAAAATCAGTTACTAATAACAAGAAAGAAACAGTTTGAACCTGCACATAGTACTGAAATTTAGTATGCGATCAAAGTGTTACATAATACATAATTGTTACTAACTGGTCTGCTGAATTTCAATGAATGCCGCTAAAGGACACCAAGATGACACTTGCTGTCTTATTATTTCTTCCGCGTAAGATATTTTTTTTGTTAGCCAGTTTGGCCGTTAGATGGCATGTCTCGCTAGGCACATTCCGATTAATCGTATTTTTTTCTTGTGTTGTGTATTTCCTATGATCTTTATTCTGTTTGCAAGTGTAGTATTTAGTGATATTTTAAATGGCATTTGGAATCCCGGCAGTTCTCATTCACTTGAAAACGGTAGTTTTAAATGTCTGACTGAGAAAGCAGTGTATATTTAATTTGTGTCATATGTTTTCCAGGTTCGTTGGACTCGTGAATAATTAATTCATACATTTTTACTCCGGAGTTTATCTTAGGCTTTGACCAGTGATCCTGTCCATATTTGTTGGTTGTCAAATCGACTAACAGCCAGAAACTACTATTAAGAAGTGTTTGGGGTTTCACAATGAAGCAATAATTTATAAAAATTCTCAAGGCATCCAAATCTACAAACTAGAGAACTGAACTGATAACCTGGGATTTGTCAAGCAAAATTGCCAGAATTTCTTAAAATTATCTAAACTTGTGATGCGTGTCGTATTAGGAGTATTAGAGCGGCGCTGTCACACCATTCAACCCCCCACCCCTCCCACCAGCTTAAACCAGTGTAGAGAGACACGTGTCGGTCATAAACACAGCAGAGAACGGTCAAGAAGAGGTAGAAACACGCTTCCAAG
>NQII01000456.1:75723-98136 GCA_002778355.1 Clitarchus hookeri | reverse complement strand
GGGGGGGGGGGGGCGGCTTATTTGGATGACGACTACATACTTAGCTCTGCTTGTGTAGTGCTTGGTATGTTGTCGGCTGTGGATGAGATCCGGCGATGTGGGCGGCCTTGGAAAAAACCTCCATTTGGTGCCGTCTCCCCTCGACTGCTGCTCTGGGTTCGCTCCTTGACTCTCTTCTCTCATTCCGACGTTCTTTCGCGATTTACGACGCAACTTACTCTCTCGGCGCGGTGATAAAAACTGAATCCTTCTTCTCTCGTAAATTCGCTTATATCCCCTCTTGACTCCCTCCCTAAGATTGTACACTCGCCTTCCTTTGTTGGGGTAGGGGTGTGGAGGAGAGCTCAGAACAATCGAATACTTCAGACACGTGCCATGGTTCTTGTTAGTGGAAAGGGATGACCTGCACCATCAAACTTACCCTGTCAGCGCTCTTTCCATGGCACCTGTCCAAGTTGCTAAGAGGTTAGCTAAGGTGAGTGGGGGAGGAGTGCTCGTGGCACCATTTTCAAGCTTGTCAGCCATTTTCTCTTGTGAAGCTAGAGGCGCCCTAGCTTGGATCTGTGCAAATTCTCCCGCTTTCCTACGTATTTACGTAGCGCCTCCCGGGTGCTTCGGCAATGTGCCAGTTTTACTCGGCACAACCTTGACACGTGTTACTGCGATCCGTTCTAGGGTTGACCTGCCCTGGCTGTCCACGTGTCTCGCGATGCGTGTCGACTGGTATGCGCTCGCGGGTAGGATAATATGGCGGGGAGGTTAGCGAGGTTTCTACTCCCAATATGCGTTACACATCACTGCTTTATTCATCAAAATAATTGTCTAAGTAGATAATTATAAGTGTAAAACATTCAAACGTTGATCCTTTGTAAAACTCGCGTGAAACATGTATGAAAACGACGAAAGGCCATCTTAAACGTGTATATTGCAGGAGTGCCACTCTAATGAATTACATCAGACACAGTGCTTTTATTTTTGGAAAATTGAAGAGTCTAAGTACTACTAGCAAATAAAACCCACTTGTTCCTAAATTGTAAAATAAATCATTTGCAACCGATCAAGTATATAATATTACGGCAGAAGTGACGGTTGCATTTATAAAAAATCAGGTCGATCAAGTAGAATTTCAAGGATAGCAACTGAAAAATTGCTTCAGCCTTGCCCTAGAGTGTATCCACCCCTTGCGCAGTCCTTTGCAAAGCAGACGATGTCGAACCTTGGAAGCAGTTGCAGTTTTCCAACGTTTTGCTACCACTGAAGACGAAGCTGAATGGTCCGTCACCTCTGTGCAGATCAGGAGTCTGTCATCCTGTAGTGTCGCAACGTTTTGTGGCCTAGTTTTGAGTTATCGGATAGTCCTGTTTTCTTCAGTCCACTGCTTCTACTGTCGCATCACTGTCGTGGCATTATGTCTCGTATGAGCAGATATTTCGCGGTAAGAAATTCTTTCTTCACGTCGCACAGACAGGTATTTGTCCTAAAAAGCTGGCCAAAAGTATTTAAGGGTGTTTAACTTATTGTTTAGAGTTAATATGTAGTTTTAAAATGTATTGATTAGATTTATATTCAATTTACGTTGATACTATACAGTATCATAGTAACTAGATGAATGCCATTGATGAAATTAAACAAACAAAATGGATATATTGGAATATATATATATATATATATATATATAATTGGTATAATCAAATAACATCATTCAGAGTCACAATTCTCATTATCTTCATCATCATCATCATTGTTTTCACCAATAATATCAAGGTAATCATTAGAAAAACTGGTATCAACTAGTGAATAACATGGGTATATGCTTTTACTTGCAGCTTTAATAGTATTGTACTGCTTAGAAGTGAGGTCAGCATCCACGAATACAGCTAAAGCTTTTGTTGTTGAAAGTTTTGTATTTTGATGGGTATTGCCTTTCTCAGCGGATATTATTATTCTTCTGTATTTTGAAGCCCGAGTTGGAGTTAAAGAATCGCCTTTAATAATTTTAGATAAATCGGTTTTGCCAGCAGCCCGTGTGCTCATATGCGTAGCATACGTCAACATTTAGTGAGATATCTCAGATGTAAGTTATTCGGTTTAGCGCCTCTTACTCCTTTCACTGCTTTCGTCAAATCCCCTACTCGGCCGACCGGTTCTCGGAATTGTCCAAATAGGCAGCGATATTGTTTCCTTTAGCCATAAATCGTTGTTTCTTCGAAAACGGCACTCTTTGTAGCTAGCAGAGGTCCACTTCAGTTTAAAGTAATGTTTAAATGATTTTAAACTATTTCGAAGTAACTGCAGTTTACCTTCGGGACATTTAGTTTTTTCCACGAGTTTCTTCTCAAGAAACTCCAGTTTCTCATCAATTTTTCTATGCTCACATTGCTTCATTATATTGAACATAGCTTCCCTGGTAATCTTCATTTATGATTCAGAAGTAAAATCTATAAACAAAATACACAAATCTTATTAAATAAATGTTATTTGAAACTAAACTCGATTTTAACTTTCTTACTTGGTCACTTATTTTGGCNACACAAATCTTATTAAATAAATGTTATTTGAAACTAAACTCGATTTTAACTTTCTTACTTGGTCACTTATTTTGGCAATTACGGAGAAGGGCCGAAATGGGCGGAATGTTTTGTTGCGGATATTACAACNTCACTTATTTTGGCAATTACGGAGAAGGGCCGAAATGGGCGGAATGTTTTGTTGCGGATATTACAACTAGAATGTACGTGGAATGCGTAGAAACCAACAATATGGTTTAAATCACTTTAACTTCTCATTAAAATTATCTCGGAACCTGAAAATATATCCACAAATAGACTAAAAAATAGTTATATCTTTTGATATATTTTTTTTGATGTATTTAAAAGAGAATAAGTTAAATTAACTATTAAAAGCAATGAACCTACCTTCATCTGAATAATCCATAGCAATGTTTTTCAATATGCACACAAAACAACACTTTCCCAAAACAGAAATGTTTTGAACATTCCAAATACAACGGCGAGAACTCA
The DNA here is from genome assembly GCA_002778355.1 of Clitarchus hookeri. Taxonomy (NCBI): domain Eukaryota; kingdom Metazoa; phylum Arthropoda; class Insecta; order Phasmatodea; family Phasmatidae; genus Clitarchus; species Clitarchus hookeri. The sequence continues at coordinate 95,116 of NQII01000456.1, read as the reverse complement.
TAGAGCGACACGCACAGCAGATGCATTCCGACTAAAGTGCGACGGCGCAGGGTGGAGCCTTACGACGTGATTGACTGGTTATTGTTTAGAGGGGGCAGTCCCATTGTGTTTGAGTGACAAAAGACAGACTTTACTTAAAATTTGTAATGCGTACTTTTGGCCAGCTTTTTAGGATAAAAACCTGTCTGTTCATCGCTGAGTATTTGGCCACGTTCAAACTCCGTAATGTGCTTAAATTGCGTTCTTTCACGTGAACGAGGCACACTGATGCCAATAGGAACGTTTACAGTGCACTGAAAATGAACAACTGTAATTGCCAGGATCCTCAAGAATCTTACATTTATACACTTTTACACGACAGTTCAGAGGGCGCTGCTATATAAAGGCAACCGCAATCACTCTAAAATTCTTATCATTTGCATAATATGCCTTGCTTTCCATTTAATGTGAGTTTCGTTTCATTTTCATTTTTCATTCATAGTGTGGCATTTTCCAAATACCTGTGTGTATTTAACGGACGTTGTAATTTTTAGTTATATAAACTTTTCCTTTAGAAGTTTGCTATGACAAGAAATCTATCAAGTTTTCTTAATCAGCAAAGCATCTGAGGATTATGGTGGCAAATTTCTCCGCGAAAGCCAAGGACGTAATATTAGGCTACCAAAAATTGCCTACTATAATTGTTTTACTGATATTACATTGCATATTTCGTACACATTTGAATATAACACAGATTTTTGATTCGAATACATCAACACGAAATGAACGAATTATTTATCAGGAAAAATTACTCACTTATAAAAAAAATTGTTTCTTCCCGTTTACTAAATATTTTGAAGTAATTTTTGTCTATTTTCCCATTAGTCCAGAGAGTTGTGTATTGTGTAACAAAAACACATTAATACAGGGAATATTCTTTAAGAGATATCGGTAATTTCCAACAAAAATTTAGTTACCAGAAATTTTTAACACATAAATATTTGACAATTTTTTAGTACAAAGCTCTTAATGACAGTAGTATGTTTATCTTCGTTCTGAGGCATTGGCATCTGGCATCAGGATTCAGGATTCGACCGCCATCTTGGTTAACAACACAGGAGCGGCTGGCAGTCTTGTTCACCTCCCTCCTCGCTGCTCTCAATACACGGCCGGCCATTCCAGCGACCCGTAACCCTAGAAATTTTTATAGTTAATATTGTTTTAATGAATATTATTTTAATAAAAATTTTCTATAAAAATTTTACAAAAATTTAAAATTATCGGTTTGCCACCTTATATGTTTAATAATTATATCGGTTTAGAGTGTCGCTGAAGATATTAATTCAATTTTTATACTTTTTTTCATTAATTAAAAAAAATTCAATTCAGTAAATTTGTAAAAAGGTTATAATTTCGGTCCACTATCTAGGATTTATAGTACGACCCAGTCGCACTTTTATCTGGCAATAGTTTGTCAATTATAAGAGATATATATTTATTTTAAAAAAATGGGGTTTTGTCTATTGCGATAGTGCATTCCAGGTACGACCTTCGAAAAACCGTTAATGAAAAAAGGTGTTATTCAGCTCTGAGTTTTATGAAATTTAAATAAAAAATAATAAAACTGCCTAGTAGGCTCTCGAGCCGCTTGTCATAACAGGCTTACATCTTGACGCCATTGCGAGGAAGTGAAGGGTTAGACCTCCGAGCCGAGTGCATCCCGTGCGAATAAACCTGGAAGGACCCGGTTATAACTGACCGTATTAAAGGTCAGGGCCGCAGGTCTCTGCGGCTTATGTGATTTTGGTGAAGCGGGGAATGGCTATGGTGAGTGGGGAGGAAGACGAGGGAGGGGAAATATTCCAGCCCGAAATACTATTTTAACTCATCAAAGCCCTGCTGAACATTGATCTCGGTGGAGCCAAATCATTGATGCAGGCCGATCAGTGTATAAGGCAAACCTTCCGCGGTTTGCAATCTTTCTGCGTCGTGTTATCAGCGTCGTTAGACACATCTGTGCCGGCCACGGAGGCCATGCATGGTTTTATCACGAAGGCAGGTAAGGACATCCGAGTGTAGTACGTTGGCTACGGGGAAGGGTAGGTTGGGGAAAGTGGGCACAGTGCTGAGTGCGTGTATTGATAACAGCTGCTGTGCGGCTTTGAGCATTGTGCATCACTTACATATTAAAACGTTACGTGCGCGCAGCACACGGACACACATGCTCACACACTCATATACATAGGTGTCAAAGCTCGCGGCTCTGTACACATAGTAACGCAGGTTCAACATTATAGACACTCGCGCACACACAAACTTCGTTTTAATATATACATACAATATTCGCCAAATGTTTGATTGCTGTTGGGTAGCTAGCCACAAAAAAATCCGTGACTAGATACGTTTTTAATATTCTTTCAGATTTTCCTCCCTCTTAGCCAGATCGTGAATTTGTGAGCAGACACTCCCGTATCATGCAGTATTTGGAACGCATTTAATTTTCTCAGACACAAAAAAATTATGTCATTTTATTTTTTACAGGTTAATATCAAACCCACTAAAAATTGCAATCCTAACGTTCACTAACAATACGAGGGATCGTTAAGAAACTTAATTATCTGTCAATAGTTTCGCAATAACGAAATACTCGAACAGGAAGAGTAAGTGTTTAAAATTAAATTCTATATTTATTTAATTTTCACAGACGTATCCTGTATCACGAGTCCCATAGAAATTTAGAAATTGGTACACATAATGTTTCCTTTAAACATTATTAACGCATGGTACGGGTTGGATACGGTAGAAATGCGTAATAATAATTTTAGTCGTTTAGGTCGCAAGCAGAACAAAGTCTATTATAATTTGTGTGCAGAATACCATAAAATAAGTGTAGGGAATGCATTGCTCTCAAAAACATGTTTCAGTAATACATTACGATGGAAGGAAAAAATTCTTCGTTGGATAATAATCGAGAATGAGAGAAAGAACACTACTGTAGCCCGTGTGCTAACAAGAGCTGCATATTCCTCGAGAACATTACCGTAGAAAATAGTTTTGACGAAAGCTGAGTGCTTCATTTGAGTAATATTGCATTAATCGCTATTTTTTCCGGGTGGCTAGACATGGTTGAAGTCACCGAACCACGTGTGTCATTTTATTTTAAATTATAAATTTGATCAGTTGTATCGTAAAATAGCCCTTGGCGGTAGGTAATAGCGCGCCAGCCAGCTCCACCCCCCCCCCCCNGGGTCGTCGTAGATTTTTGTCTGTGCTTGAGTGGTTTTATCGTGTGTCTCTCTCTGCATTTCTTTAACTAACTAATTCGGGTTCACATTTTCTTAAATACGAAAGTTTTTTCATTGCTATGTCCAATGTCGTTCATTTCCAAACTTTGTTTGGCACCTCCAAACATTAACTACTTACTGATAATATTTTAAATTTTAAGCTCAATCTCTTAAAACATAAATAAATCACAGCAAATTTTTTAAAACATTTAGTTAAAATGACACGAGGAAACACATAAGCCCTTGAATAAATGTGTTTATATACATCGACCTCTTCCACGGCGAGTTCACCTCTCGATGTCCTCTTCAGCGACCCAGAAATTGTAGCGGGCAGGGAAACCCGACCACTTGAGGTACGAACTTCCCTTACCTCGTTTCAGCACCTTTTCGATCAAATACACGTCTGAAAACTTCGTAGGCTCGATCTTTTCGGCGTAGAAACCGCCATGGATGGGTATGTTGTTCAGATCTTCGAGATAGTAGGTCCTCGGAGCGTAGTTGTGTATATAACGCAGGGAGATGATAAAACCGGAGATTTGATCAAATCCCTAAGGTAGTTGATCAATTCACGGAAGATTTAAAATGACAACTCTGTGGGGTGATTTCCCTAAAGAAAGTAAGTGATTTGATCAAGTCCCTTAACAGATTTAGTGGAGAGATGTAATAAAGAAGTCAGGACTCGCCCAAATCGTAGCCATAAATTACGCACCGTGGCCGAGCCCCAGCGCCGGAAGGAAGGTTCATTTCTCGTGTTATGGTCATTTCAAGGCTCGCCGGCAATTTTTTATATGTAATGAGGCTACCAGCTTCAAGTATAACATCTTTTCACTAAAATAGTTACGGACTTGATCAAATCACTTACTTTCTTTAGGGAAATCACCTCACAGAGTTGTCATTTTAACATCTTCCGTGAATTGATCTACCTTAGGGATTTGACCAAATCTCCGGTTTTACCATGTGTCTGCGACATATACAACGCACACAATACAGTACGAGGCTCTAATTCCATGTGAACCCCTTCTCGAAAACACGTTTCTGTTTGGATATGCATACCAGGTCACCGATTTGTCTTTAGTCTTGCGTGGGTCCATCCTCTTCGGAACGGCATACACGGTCCGAACCCGGAAGTCGTCCTTGACGTTTTCGGTCTTCATGCGAGTGGTTGAATGACAGAATTATACTCGTGGATGAGTTTCGGCAGTAGCCCGAGCCACTTGTAGTATCCGTTCGCCGCGAAATGCTTCCACATCTAGTCCTTCAGAGTCCTGTTAAACCTCTCGACAATTGATGCTTTGAGGTGTACTGTAAATGGCATAATGATTTATGTTATGTTTCTTCATCAGGGCCTTGAACTTAGTATTGTAGAATTCCTTGCCCTGATCGGTATGCAAATTAGTTGGGATGTGTTCTTTATGCAACATATCCGCCATGACTTCGGTGACATCACATTCATTTTTCAACTTGACCGGCCTGGCCTAGGAATTTTTGCTATAGGTATCGATGACGGTCAAGATGTATTATACAGTATAATTTCAACGAGGTTAGCTTGAAACAGATAGTTCATCCTACAAATCACGACTTTACAAGGATGGCATTTGTGCCTGGCAGCCGCATGCAGTTCATGGGCGGTTCCCAACCGACTCATCGAATGTAGCCTCCCTCCTTCAGTTCTTTGAAGATGGATACAATTTCGATTGTGTGCGAGTAGTTTCCAACCCTTTGCGAAGCCACCTTGTTTCCGTCCGCCATCTTGTTTCTGCCATTCGCCATCTTCTCCGTTATCTTGTGTCCACTTGTGTTTTGTTTAGATCGGTTTTTGCTAGGAGGCGCACCAGTCGTTCGACCACCATATTTGTTTATAGTAATGGCAGCTGGAATGAGCTGCTGTCGCTCTCGCTCGGCCACTAAGTTGGTTTTAGAGGTGGCCGCTAGGGGCGCTGTTTTTTTTTAACTCAAAACATTGTCTGGAGAAGAGCAGGACCGAACTGCCGAGCCTTGGCTTGGCATGCAGAAACCTTTCCCACTTAGCTATCGGAGCTGTCTGGTTAGTAGGGTTTTAAATGCAGTATACAAATTGCAATGTTGACGTTATATATATATACAATCAATCCAGATATGACATTAGAGTATGTGTGTGTATATTTTAATATTTATTATTAATTAGTTCACTTTATTATATCACTTTATAATTTTCTTATTGTTGTATTTTTCTGAATTATAATATTTGATATACATGTATATTCAATTTCATTTTTTTATATTTGAAATATTTGCGTTATTATGTAATATTATATATATTTACGTGTAAGGTATGTATGTGTTTTTTCCATCATCAAATAATTTGTATTACCAATTAGAAATATATGACTATTTCATTACGAGGCAATACTAACCATTTGTCGCACGTAAATATTAAATATTTATTTGCACGTTTAAATCTCCACATAGACCATCAAAGGTTTACATGCGTAAAATAAAAAAATATGAGAGCGGAACATTATTCATGAACATGAACCAAATAATTCAGAAATACTATATGATGGTTGAAATTTGTACTGGCAGTTAAACGAAGAGACGACGACGGCGATGAAATAATGTCCCACAAACACAGATGTTAACTAAATTTATAGAATATAAATGTTATGTTACTATATACAATAATAATAAAAGAAAATACATATTTGCAAACAAAGCCGGAATATACGAAACAACCCTGCCACCAATTAACCTCTTAATAAATCACCCCGAGTATACTTGTTCACGTTTGACATGTTGCAGAATCATAGTCGTTGCTGTGTAAGTCCAGGAGATAGCACCAATACAGACAGCACCTTTCCTTGGGCAATGCTATTGGTTGCTGCTGACACACCAACTGGTTTAATAATTGGTTGTTCCTTGTGCCATGTATATACCGAAACTCTTTCCATAGGTTCCAAAGTGACACTTGAATGAAATAAATTCGTAAGTACGTTTCACACCACAAATTTATTATTTTTCGAAATGTTAATGTGTACGTTAAGCGATTATCTATGTAGCAATTTTGTGTAAAATAAAAATTAAAACATTTTGCTATCTCAACATATATTAAAAATTATGAAATAGTACTGCTCAACAGTTATGTGACTTATTTTTAAATATTCAATAAGCTTATGTCGTGGTGTGACATACTGCATTATATATTTAAAGCTATGGGAAAATTAATTATTTATGAATAAGAATATTTTTTTAACTATAACATTACTTCGAATTTTATTGTCACTGAGTATAGTAATGAACCGTTTGTGTGCACCCGACGGAGTTGCATACCAGAAGAAGAAAGGAAGATTGCAGTATAATGCTTAACAACGATTGGCTGCGTTGCTAGGGACTCCCGTGAATCGGACGATTTGACCTGGACAAACGGGAACTCTCTCACTTTCTATCAAAGAAGCCACTGCACCTGGACACAAATTCACAAAACAATGTAAAAAATTGTTTTTAAAAAAACATACACAAAATATTTGTCACTTGGTCGGAATTACTCACTGCTTGTATTAGCCTGAAGATTCTGTGGTTTCCTTTCGGCCGTACAGACAGGACCGCAAGACGACTGAAGACACAACTCCAGGAATTGGCAGGACCCTGTGACTGTGCCCAGAGGTAACCTATAAAAGGGCAATCGTCTGTCAAAAAAAAAACACAATTTTTAACTATCTCATCGGAGCTAGTAATTACTTTCGAACGGATTCGCAACACGCGAGAACTGACACTCGGTGCTGACTTGCTCCGATGTCGGTTGACAAGCCAAGCACGAACCTTTGGTGAGGGGACTTGACGCACTGGCTGCCAACCCCTGCACAAAATAAAATAAACGTAGTTAATAACTTTGCATTGTAACATTCAGTAAGCACACAAAACAATTCTATTTTAAAATAGTTTGCATAAAAACTTTATAAAAATTATGCTGGTTGTTGCCAAAATTAACTTAAATAGTTAATAAAAGTTTACTTCAAAACATAACATACCTTCGCGAGCAATTACTCGAAGCAAAACTGGAAGGCAAATGCGATTCCTCAAACTCTCTCACTAAACGCTAAATGACGACGAAGCAGAAGGGTACTTGGGTGTGCAGACGGGGTCCTGATATCGGAGTGAGAGATTTCAGCACGCGCCATCCTTAATAATAACGCAGCCGAGAGGTGGAGAGGCGCAGATTGATACAAGGGAAATAGTACCTATAGTTACCATAGCATTTTCACTGGCCAACTTCCCCTTCTTCCAGTCTTACTTATTTTGTCAGAAAAGTAACGAACGATTTTGGCCCAGTCACTTTTATTGTTTGACTTCCCCTCCCATCATACTTATTTTCTCACAAACTATGTAGGGATGGTAGGAGCAGGAAAATACCAGGTGAATTTGGGACAACCCAATCGGTTGACGTCACAGGCATGGGCACCTCTTCTCCCTCCCTCCCTCCTTCAGAGCAATATGCAACCCTAATTACAATTTAAAAAAAATGTTACAATAAAACCTTTAGTTTATGAAATAATTAAATACTGGCATACTACCATGGATTAATAGTTATTATCTCAATTTTCATACAAAAATAATAGAAAAGAGAGTCGCAGTAGATCATAGTTTCAGTTTTAGAAATAATTGATTGACCCCGAGACATTCGCCGGCTAAGTACATACACCCGCGGCCTCGCATCGCGCGGGACGACACCGTGGACAGAGTCGCGCGAAGTCAGGAAAACAACAAAAAAAAATTAAATTGTTTTACGTGAAAGAAAATTTATCTTCTAGTCCAGACACAATGAGTATTGGAAAACTACTAATTCCATTTCATTGCTAATCTTGCACGGACATATGTAAACGACTTGCATAAAGAAATCAATAAAATTGTGCCATATGAATACAGAAATATGTATCAGTCCATGCAGGAAAACACTGGTTGTTCTGAGGAGCCAGTAACCGAAGTATATTCGCTCTCTGTTATTTTTGAACTTATATCAAATACGATCGTGCTCATACCACAGTCACTGCCCGCTGAGATATACCGTCATCTATATTTTTAAAATATGTAAGTGGCGGGAACATAAACAAATGCGGCGTCAAGCATAATAACTCAGCTCAGTTAGGCAAGTTTCTTAATATATTACGTCTCTGAATAAAAATACCGTTTCTAAATTATGGTTTTATAGTGCATATACAACAAAGTAAATCCACGTATAATGACTTACACATTGAAACGCAGCTCTATTCACGGGTTTTTGAAAAATCACCACATGTATTTGGTTGTGTCGTGTTAATTTATTAGCTAAATTGACCTGTTACCTATATTTTATACGTAAATAATTTAAATTAGGCGTGTTATTAACAAATACGCGCACGAATGTTGTTTCGTTGTCCTTAATTTTATTTGCATGAAAATAACATCACAGAAGTTTCGGAATGGGTTATAATGTCGGAACGTGCACTTAATATCCACTGGAAAAGATGATGAAAATGTTTACGCATAATGTAACACAGGTTAAGTAAAGGATTGAAGCAACCGTTTTAGGTATGGGTGGTTGTCTATGAACATCCGAAACTTGGGAAATACCAATTCTTATACACTTAGGGCGTTGTAAGCAACTTTGTTGCATTTTCTGGTTTAATTATGCATCTTATTCTGCAAATACTTTTTACGCATAAAAAAAAAAGATACAGGAATATTTTATCAATACATTTCATGGTCATCATATGGTTGGTAATTTTTTTGGACTTTAAGTGAACGCTATATACTAAGCAAAATCTTTAAGGTGAAATATAATCCCTCGTATGTCAAAACTGCCATAAAATTAAAAAAAAAAACCTTACCATTATTAAATGTAGTCGTTAAAATGTTGTGCAAATTTGATTTCCTACGTCTTATTAAAGTTCCAAGCACTGTCACACAACATTACAAATCATGTAAGAGAAGCATATAAATTTCGGTTATAAGCTGTGTATGAGACGTAATATTGCTATCCTGATTATATAGCTCCTTCTTAATTTGCAGTAAGAAGGTTTAATTCTGATTTTGGAATACGAATTATTTTTAATACTGGTGATTCCAATATCAACATCAAACATTTTTTTGTATAGGGAAAATTCTGGGGAAACAGTTTTGCCTATTTTGCAGTACTTATTGTACTGTTATAGGAACATTCTTAAAGTTTCCCACTGTACAACATTTTAACAAACGGAACTGGGAAACACCGTAAAATTCTAAAATAAAAATAGAAACACAAATTTCAGTTTTTGTGATTTATTTAAACATTTTAACAAAGTACTGACTTTAAGATTTTGAACTCAAAACTTATTCTACCAGAAGTACTGAAATGCTTAAATGTGGTAAATATAATTTTTAATAGAAACATCTTTCACAGAGCTTCTGAAATATGGTTTAAAATTAGTATAAAATCGTGAAAAATACGCTTCGAAGCAGTGCAACTTTTTAATATATTTAAAAAAAAATTTTGTTTTGTAATTTTACAGAAATACATTATGAATTTGTTTATCCTCACTGCAATAAAAATACGTCTCTCTATTTATAATTGGCAAACATGTATTCTGATCTGTAATTCAAAGACATTTTAATTGTCCTTGTAATGAACTGGACATCTTCAAATCTTCGAACATCGTTTTGTATGGGCAACTGATTTCTGTCTTTGTTTTAATGTAATGCTGACAGCACATTTAAGTCAGCTTGACATTATTTCGTGGTACAACATAATTACATGAATTACGATTTTCTCGCTTTATTTACATGTACTATTATCTGCACTGTAAAACTTTTCTAAATTTTTACAAAACATTCTTCGGAAACTAGTTACTAAGATTATTATTTGTAAAACTACTAGTAAATAAAGAGCCGATTTTACATGTTACTGTGGAGTGGGTAAAATAAACGTGAAATGTTAACAAGCAAGTACTATAGACTGGTGTTTTATAAACATTTAAACAATTTTGAATATTTCATAAAGGTGCGTTGTAAAGAAACGGTGTGTGTACTGTAGTGCTGCAAGAATATTTTTTGACTACTTTTATTTTTTCCAAAGAATTGTTTACAAAACGAGCAAACTATTTTACTGCGTACAGTTATCAAATCTACAAACATTCAGGTTCCATTAACTGTGAAAGAACTGGAAATAGATAATTTTTTCATTGGGCAAGTCTTCTGTGAGAAAAATACGTAGAAAATATACATTATGGTAATGTAAATAAGGATGAGTACGTTGGACAGAAATACAGGTCTTTCAGATAAGAAAAGACTCTCTCAAACTTGAGTTTTACCAGACACATACCTGGACACAAAACTAAGAAGCCAGTGTAAGATGAAATCAGCGATGGAAACCTAACGATGTACAGTTGCCTTCACTTTATAAAATCTCCTTGTGCATTTCACGGAAGTAAAAGCGTATTCTGTGTGAATTCTTCTGATTCGATGAGGGCTATCATAAGATTGAGTTAAAAAATATTCCGGACTTTTTAATATATAAATGAACATTTGTGTTAAAGAGAATTGTATATTTTTGTGTGGCATTTCCTTCTATCTTAACAATTCGATATGTGCAGAGGAAAAATTTTCAGCAATTGTCGGTGTGGCAATGTTCGTTTCGAAACAAATGTTCATATACTGCATGTTAAAACAACATTTCGTTTTACAATACCAGTGAAATTTCTTACACCAGTTCATAATTTATACCAAGACAACAATATTGTTTATTTCAATTATCTCGGTAGAAATATATAATTTAAAAAATATGAGTATTTTAATTTATAAATAAATTACATTTCACAATTGTGCGGTTTGCATTCTATTTAGAACACATTTCCTTGAAAAGTTTTCTGAATTACTGCAAAAACTAAATATTTAAAAGCTCTTTTCTCAGAACAGTCGTGCTTAACTGAAGTAGGGCAGTAACAGTTGCTGCATTACTTTACAAATGAGGCTTTCTCACATGCAGCTCCTTGTGAAAAACGATTAACAACCTTCCCTTTTGAGTCGTACTATCCCGATGTACGTCCTTTAACAAGCCCATTGAAATGTTTCTTTCCAGAGTGTAAAAGGAATATTGTTTTAAATCTGTGCAATATAGGGCATGTGTACTCGGGACTGACAACACTCACTGACATGTAAGACAGCAGTTTAAACAGCAATCTTCAGATGTAGTACGCACTTGTTCCACTATAAAACTCTGTAAAACGTCCTTTATTATCTTACATCTTTTAAATTTACCTTTTCACAATGAAGTATCTACTTTAAGTCGTTTTACAGATGGTTTTTAAAACAATACACTATATATGTGCAAAAAGTTACAATTTTTTTTTGTTGTATCATATATTAATGGTCAGATATGGGTAATTATAAATATTTTGCATGGACGAATTCACTAGAAAAACGTGATTAGAAATATTATGCCGCATCCGAATCCGCCTGAAGTACGTACACACTCATGCGTACCTGTTACCAGAAGTGACATTATCAGTGCTGTTCGAATTGCAAGAATACAAGTATACGTACATGTATACTTCTCGCGTTCTTGAGGGTTACATGTGTCGCCATTGTGAGATGCACTTTGTAGACTAATAGGGCAACACCACTAATTCGAAGGCATATAGTTTTGAACTAAGTTAATATTTATGGAAATATATTACAGAAGCTAATGTAAAACAAGCAATCAAAATTGCAAACGACATACAACCAGCATGGCAATAAATGTTATGTAATTACATTTAAATAATATTGAATCCTTTATTTAACCGTACAAATTTCTGCAATTAACGATTTCTTCACCGAAATGCATGTTAAATAAAAGTAATTGGCTGGGTAACGGCTGTGGTCGAATCCAACAATGTTGCATGTCCGAATTCATCAAGTATGGCGCCAAGGTTCTGAAAAGCACACAAGGATGCAAGTACACTAGTGGATACTTGAATTCGGGCACGGCGTTTTGCAACATTTGTCAGTAGAGGTTTTAACATCGCCATTCTAATGTTTAGTAGTATTTGCAGGTGCTTTTCAGTGCAAAGTTTATTGTTTGATGGTAGGAGGGACAATGATAGTCATACATAATGATTTTGCAGTTTCTTCCCCTTTAGCAAAAAGTGTATTAAAAGGCTCAACAGCTCTTACGTTGGATATTTCTATTCTCGTTCAAAACACTAAATTTCTCTTCCATACTACTGAAAGCAATCTCACTACGATTTGTAAATGTCACAATAAATGTCGGATCACTAAGTGCTATGGCCAGTGTCGTTACATCAACTGCCATGCTTTCCATTTTAAAACAATTTGCAACGCTTCTGCTACTTTGTCCAGTTGTACTTACACTGCGTTATGGCGTTTGATCCAGCAAGTCTAGCACAGTTTCCTTAATTGTCCTCCAAAATATTGTAATGAGAACAGCATTTCGTTTTAAAATGCAGTAAATAAATAAATATATGGCTTTGAATGTTATTGCAGCTATATTCCTAACGCTTTGATCGGTTGGGGACTTGGATATCGACAAATTCGAGACAGACTCTAGTAAAGAAAATGAACTACATGATCGCTACTCTCTGGAATTTTTGAAAACTATCACAGAGTTCTGAAGTCATTCGTGGATTTGTCTGTTGCGATTCCAATACAATCTGTTATATTACAATCCTGTATCGTACTGAAAACCTTGTAACGCAGCCTTACACCAATTAGTTTTTTTTCTTACTGCTCGTCGTTTTCTTGTTCGTGCTCTTCTTGTTAACATTTACTTCCAGAGGATAATAATTATCCTCGTTTCCTTGAATCAATAAAAACCAAAATCGTCTCTTATGAGACTGTTATAAACATACCCAATACAAGAGACAGTTGAGTGATGAGTGACACATCCGTAATATAACCACACGAGCATCGGGGGAGTATAGGATAGAGTTTTTCAAAGAAATATAATCATACGTAAATTTAAATGAGCAAATTTTTTAAATATTTTTTTTTTTGGATTCAACTTTTAAACTGTCTTGTATTCCAGAGAAACATCGAAATGTTTTCCACAAAAGATGTGAATCGAATTCTTAAACAAGTAAATATTTTTTAACCGTTCTTATGCCCTTATTTTGCATGCTAATGAGTTTTCTTCATGAAAGTGATATTTGTATTATTGAAGTTGTGAATTAGTTATACATTAATAATTGAGATGTTACTTCTGCACTACACGCTATGACTCAAGAGGCTTTTTCTAAAAGTAAATTCTTAAAAGCCTCACATGTACATGGTTCTTTTATGACTTACCTGATTATATCGTCACTATTAAATATCAAAGCTTAGTATTTTCATTCAAAATTCTTAGCGGACATAATGACGACGTGATAAAATTTAAAATTGTTATAAGTGAGTACTACTATGTTTATAATGTATGTGTTTGTGTGAAGCGGTTCCTCAAAGGAACCGCTTCTGTGTATAGTTAATACGAACGAAGAAAGTTCTTCTTCGTTTAGTTTTAGGGCCAATCTCTAATTTTCGTCAGATGTAAAAAAAAAAGTTGTTTTAGGGCTCATGAACAGTATTCATACGCCGATAAAATCATAACATTAATTTGTTAGAATCATGGATATTCCTTTTGGTCGTTTTAGGTAGTTTGACAACAAAGTAAGCACATGGCAGTACTTCGCATGATGGCGTACCCAACCGCTAAGTGGTTGTGTGATGATTAGTGGCCCCGGAAATTACGCGGATTCATTGACTTAAAAAAAGGCTAAACTTCAAACAACTGTATACAACTGCGGACCTTTGTTACGGGGAAAAAATGATGTGTCACGTACTGTTGACCAACAAATCTATGCCGGACAGCTTGGAAGTATCGACCGACCAAATCACGCATACAGACAGTCTAGCAGATACAGCCACAGGGAAAACGTAATTCGCAAAAGCGTATAGCAAACTCCCGATTATTCGGATGTGGATTATTCGGTTTTTGGGTTACTCGTGTATTACTTAAGAGTCAAAATAAAAATTGAAGTATTCATGATTTCATACAAAAAAACATTTGTGTTGCTGAGATATTGTTTGATATCCTTCATCTTCTGTATAAAGCATACAATGTTTTTTTTAAAACCAGCAGCTCGAAGTTGACATTTACAACTTATTCAGATAATTTTGTGATATAATATATATACACTTTAAATTAAAAAATTCGATTTTTAAATCTGAGTGAAATTTAATTTTTATTTATTTTAATGTTTCCGTCCAGCATTCCTTCGTAGGTCGAACAATGCTCAATCTCCCAGTTAAAATTCCCACAACTTATTTATTTGCTACAATTTTTGCAAACGATTACTTGCAGAGTCATTTTTAAAGCCTTTAGATACTAACCAAACCCGCAACCAATAATATCCGGTAATAATCAGGCCCTTTCAAAATACCACCACGTCTATAACTTCATACCAATCTCCGTTTACAATAACATGATCATAGATTGTTCGATAGCATGGAGCTAAGAAGGACAGGAGGTGACGAAGGCGGTCTTTGCTGTAGTAAGTTTTCGACTCTAGTGGGCGGGCTTAATCGCCATATTGCGGTGGGCAAAACAAATGCTACTTAGCTTTGTGCATACGGGACTGTAAAAATTAAAAAAAAAAACATATTTTAAAAATGTTTTGATGGAAATTAAGAGTTTATCTTATGTGAAATCTTACGCCAGAAACACCCTCAAACAAAATCCTTTTTTCAGTTCCACCTGTNCACCCTCAAACAAAATCCTTTTTTCAGTTCCACCTGTCATCCAAGTTATTGTGCGATAATTGAAGAAGAAACTACCCGGGCGTGTGGGGTGACATGAAAACAAAGCCCGAAAATCGTGTGTCCGTAACAGTTTTTCAAAGTTTACGCGAAATTTTAATTTATGAGGCATGCAGGTGAAAAGAGTTACATGTATGGACGACTGGAAACGGTAGCACACGAGGTGAAAGTCTCGTGCCTGCCACGTGTCTCGTGGATNTGTATGGACGACTGGAAACGGTAGCACACGAGGTGAAAGTCTCGTGCCTGCCACGTGTCTCGTGGATTAACAAGCTCACACGATGTCAGAACTCGGGTGCTTGCTACAGTAACTGAAACTGAAATTAACATATATATATATATACGTATATATATATAGTGCAAAAATGCCTTAGGTTTTCCCGACGCAACAATGGTTAAATCTTTTATTCAAGAAAGGAGGGTTACGCTGGTATTTGTGGAAGTGAGCGGATCGAATATTCTGTTAAGATGATTTTCTCCCAAACGTTTGTGGGCGTGAAAATATTTGTAAGTATATGCGACAGCATATGAAAGGACTCGGTCGTTAGATTACGAATATAATAATGATGACCTGATGCGGTATATATTTCTAGCATTATTAGACTGACCAACAATGAATCAGGTGCAAAATGGTAACTTTAAATACCTGTAAGATGCAAAATGGTATCTCGGTATGCCTGAAAAATGCAAGGAATTGCCGATACCAAATAAATCTTTGTGCTTAAGATAGCGATATTTTAAAAGTCAATTTTTTAAATATTTCCTCCATTACATGTTACGAAGTTATGAAATTATCTTTTTTTTTTAGTTTGTAGCTTCCTCTTATAATTAACATATGCAAATATTTTTTAATCGTGTCTTCCTACCGGAATATCGTAAAATAGTGTTGCGATATTACATTTTATCGGTAACAATATAATAATAATAAAAAAAAGGAAAATGTTTACTGTTTTGAGACGAAAAGTTTTGCTACAGCAAATGGGAACAAGTAAGGACAAGACCAAGAAACCATCCCAGTATTCACCTGGGGTGATTTTTTTTAAAATTAATTCGACCGAACGGGTCAAGAATTGAATACGGGTCCCCTTAAAAATGGGTGTAGTTATAATCTGTGTTTATTATCCTATGAATTAAAGTTGGCGTATGTGATAAATAAAACGTGCTGCTGGAGCGACAAGCCTCCCTAAAACTCTCCAGCGGTCAGTGCGCTAGGGCAAAGTCGAATCAACATCTGGTGCAGCGCGGCTGGACGTGTGCACGTGTGTCTCGTTTACTTCTGTAATGGAAGTCGTGACGACTTCTTTAAGTATGCTTTTGTCTTAATAGTTTTTTAATGTGTCTATCAGTCTCACCGGTAACTGGGATATTTCGGGCTCTGCGTGTTTGTGTTTTTGACGTATGAGCAAGTGGAGAATGTACAATTTTTTATTATTTCTTGGTTTCACCAAATCACAAAGTCACTTTTGTTTCACCGGAATTAATAGCAAATTTCACATTAGATTTTTTTATACGTAAAATAAACCAAGGAGGGGTTCGAGCAAACTCCTATTTACAAAACACGTGTACATATAAATAATTTTCTATATTCGAAAAGGATAAGCATAACTCCAGAATATCATGGCCTCCGTTATGCAATGGCTACAATATGCTGTAATTTTTTCGCACTTGTGAAGTCTTTCCCTATATATCTCGACGAGGTAGAATGGTGTTAAATGAAAGCTGTATATGCGTGTCATTGTCTGGAATTCGTATTGTGGTATAAATCTGTATGGTGGACTAGCATCTCGGNATGAAAGCTGTATATGCGTGTCATTGTCTGGAATTCGTATTGTGGTATAAATCTGTATGGTGGACTAGCATCTCGGGAATAAAACTATGTTTTAGTTCCCGTCATTCATAGAGAGTGAATACTATTGACGCCTTCTGGATTANAGCATCTCGGGAATAAAACTATGTTTTAGTTCCCGTCATTCATAGAGAGTGAATACTATTGACGCCTTCTGGATTAGAGGCCACACATACACATGTTCGCATGCCACTTTTAATTCTGCTGAAGTCACGTAGCAGTGTGGAGTGACTCTGGAAGGTGCACACGAATGTATGAAAAACAGTAATTTTGTTTGCCGAAGTTAAAGGTTTTTTATTATTATTATTTTTTACTTGTGGTAGGTGTACTTTACGATAGCGTCTTCTCATGGTATATAATTTTTTTCCACGCAAAACTTACAATACGTACATTATTTGCATGTAAAAGAGTTTTATAACTGGACACTGGGAGATAGAAATATCGTTGCATGTGGAGTAACCATATATATATTTTTCCCCACTGCCTAAATTTTCTAATATACTGGTTTTAAACTTGTGAAACAATGTTTTTTTAATGATGCGCGTCTATTCCTTGGTGAGGAAAAATGCATAGGAACCTTCACTGTGCATATCGCATACTGCGGGAGTAGTGAAGTGGTTTTAACTCTGTTTTTGGGTTTTCGAGTCATGATTACTTTAAAGAAAGCTGCATAACGCAACCGTACACGACACATGATTTATTCCAACACGAATTTTAAACAAATATTTGGTTGAGGTGGGCAAGAATTTTGTTTAGAGGGCAAGGAGCACTCGGTGATTGATATCTGGTAAATATTTACCTTAGACGCACTCTTTGTATGCTTCTTTCTCGTGGCGTATATTACCAGTATGACGTTTTACAGTATTTTCGATATCTTTCGATTCGAATACCTTACTTTCGTTGAATGGGGTCAGTTTTGCAATGCTGCATTCGAGCCATACATTAAATTTTATTGCTGGTGTGTTAATATGGAGAGCCAACAGCTATATTTTCCCCCATTCGAGTTAAACATGTGCAAATATGCTTGGAATACCAGCTCTCGTTGTGGAGGCATGAGGCATGGGTCTTTAGACTGTGATGGAATGCAGTTTGGGCTTCCATGAAACCATTGTCATCAACCAGCCCAGACACTGCCACAATTCTTGGGCGTGATGGTTGCTGGCACGATGGTGGATGCTCATCCTGAACCCTTAGTTTTGTGGAAAGTACACTCGTACGCTTCTGCGAAGAAGACTGTATACGGCGGATTTTGGCAGGTAAAGGTCCTGCAGCTACGTAGGTATTTGCATACCTCTGCAAGTTATCGCACCTAGCAATTTCCATGCCACATTTTACACACTTAAATGCCAGTCGAGCTGCATTATTCGAACATCCATACTTATCGTGTCTTCGAACACATTACAAAAAACGAAGTTCTAGTACCATATATATTTAATGAGGTTACATATTCCTCCAGAGATTAGCTGGCCCAAACTGATACTCAAAATTTGAGCAGATTTGTAATTTCGCGGGAAAATATATGCGTATTACGTGCACGCTTGATAGTATCCTGTGACATGATATAATTAAATATCTTACCTTATCTGTGAGAATGCTAAAATACGAGGATTGAGAAAGCGATCTGTCACCTCTGGCATCAGACGAGAAACTGTGCCGAAGGTCGACATTTTCCCCATCATATACATTCCTTACACCAGCACGCTCTGGCGGACAACGCTGAAAATAAAAACCGGTAGTGGTAAGGGATTAAGCGAGGGTGAATAATTGGTCTGACTAAAGTGGCGTGGTGAGGGGTAACAGAATTAGTACTCAATTTCAATGGTAATCTAATTAGCATTAAAAACGAAAACAGTTTTTTGATAGGTCTTAATTAAAATTTTAAATTAAAAAAATATCGATTTAAAAATTAATGCATGTAGGTATACCGCTGGACAGAAAAATAATTTTTAAATAGAATGGAAATTTACAAGTTTTTGTATGTCTATGAAACAAATGTGAGTGCCGACAGCTCACTTTGCGGCTTAATCGTCAGAATGAGCTGGTACCGGCAGCTCGCCTTACACTGAAATCGAGAAATTAACGTCACAATTGTGTTGAAAATAGAATCCAATATGGAGGGCACTGACATAACCACGTATGCTTTAAAAATATAAACAAATATGGCTGCTGCCTGGTGGCTAAATAGGCAGCTCGCCTGGTGACGATATCTGTAATTAATACACTAGCGGAATCCAGGTGTCGAAAATATAAACAAATGTAAAAAAAAAAAATTTGTATGACGTGTTGAACATAGGAAAAAGAAAACGACAACTCGTCTGGTGGCTAAATCGAGAAATTAGCACTGCCTGGTTGTTAGTTTGGTAACGAATACACTAGTGCCACTTAGGTGTTGAAAATATTAACAAATGACAAACGAAAAAAAACACCAAGATGGTTGCATACAATGGAATGAGCAAATGTGAGGTTTTAATCGTTGCGGTTGTTAAGTGTTAAGAGGACGGAGGGC
>NQII01000456.1:37828-75662 GCA_002778355.1 Clitarchus hookeri | reverse complement strand
GTAAGTTTCGAACGAAAGCGAGTAATTTGTGGTGGGGGTTGAAAGGAGTCTAGCGAACGTGAGTAATTGTCCAATGGGAATCATTGGAGGCCTGCCGACTAATTATCTAATGAGAATCATTTATGGTTGTGGAGAGAATGCATTTAATTGGGCGATTTAATGTGAGTAATTTGTGGTGGTGGGGCTTGTGGGGGTCAGTCTTCTGCTGGGCGTGGTGCTGGGGGGACCTCCGGAAATATTAGTTTTTTTAGTTTTCTAATAATATTTTTTAACAATACGTTTTAAATAATACATCTAATATATAAAATTCTCCCGTCACAGTGTTAGTCACTGAACTCCTCCAAAACGGCTGGACCGATTTTTATGAAATTTTTTATGTATAATCAGTAGGTCTGAGAATAGATTTATATCTATTTTTTACAGCCCTAAGTAATAAGGGTGGCCACCCCCAAACAATTTTTTTTTATCAAAATTTTTATTTTTTATTTTTTTATGATGTGGCATCAAAAAATACATACCCTCCTAAATTTTCACCCTTCTACCACCAACCCTTATTTTTTTATAGCGATATTATCCCGTCACAGTGTTAGTCACTGAACTCCTCCGAAACGGCTGGACCGATTTTTATGAAATTTTTTATGTATACTCGGTAGGTCTGAGAATAGATTTATATCTATTTTTTACACCCCTAAGTAATAAGGGTGGCCACCCCCAAACAATTTTTTTTTATTGTTTGAACAAAATTTTTATTTTTTATTTTTTTATGATGTGGCATCAAAAAATACATACCCTCCTAAATTTTCACCCTTCTACCACCAACCCTTATTTTTTTATAGCGATATTAGTAATTTAATAAATTTTACCCTAGGTCGATAACTGATCAATTATCATCGATCATTTATCGATCTAGGTTACAATTTATTCCCACCAGGTGTCTCCCAGTGACACAGCACGGAGTAGCCGGTCTCCACTTTCTCTCACACAATAACCTTTCTCTTATTCATTTGTGCTCAGATCGTAGTAGTGACGTGTTTACAATTATATTTTCAATAATTAAGTGTACTTCTTAATTAACTTTATTATTGATCGCAAAGCTGTAATTGTTTGTATTTCCATTTTATTAATATTTATTAAATTATCTAATTTTATATTCCGTCATCGTCCACAGAGCTCCATGCCTCTTCCACTTATATACCACATCCTCACACACTTACAATAAGTTATAGTTATTTTTTTCTAATACTATAATCACTAGAAATACTTTTTATGGCAAAACAACGTTTGCCGGGTCAGCTAGTTTTTTATATATATTTTAAGTTAATTTTGTATAATTATAAAATAAATATTATATAAACTTTAGGGGTTTTTGGGTTTTCAATATCAAAGGTCACCGAGATCAAGGTAAAATGTCAAGGTGTATGTCACCAAAATCCAACATGGCGAACAAGATTGCCACTAGGAGACCAGAATGACAGAGCATGAAGAGCTCCGATGCTCTGACGCCCACGTCCATGGCTCAAAACATTCAATTTTATTCTATTTATGATGTTCATAGTTATCTGAGCAATTTTTAAATCAATCTTTGAAAAATGGCATTGCTCCTTAGTAGCAAATATTGTAACTTGCGCACTCGCTGGCATGCATCCGTTAAAGTTGGTAATGACGGAGGATAATTGCAAGTCATAATGTTGAGTTAAGCGTGTTAGGTTTAATATTTGTGAATACTGTAATTATTAATTTTGCTTTTTGTTTTTTTCCCTTCATATAAGTGTAAAAATTGGCAAATTTATGAAATGTTTATTTTTGTAACAATTTCACAGTTTTAATTGACTTATGCATGACTAATTGGTCAAGTATATGGCGATGTTGATTTTACTTATGGTGGAGGAATACACAATGTGCATACAAGTGGATCTTCATGAAGTCTTTCAAAATTTCTCAGTTCACCGAGAAAAGCCTATTTTCAGAAAACTGTCTAATACTACGGATGTCAATGTTTTCTACTAAAAATAACTCAATTATAACGTTCTAAATGCTCGAAGAACCAAACTTATTGCAAAATTTGCAGATTATATTTGTGTAGTAACATGTTTTGAATATGAACCTGAAATGTTTATATAATTACAAGGGTTCCCCATAAACAATTAAAACAATCTTACCAATTTGCTGTGAATTGCAGAGGGACAGTAAAAGAATCATCAACGTAATGAGGCATAACTNGGGACAGTAAAAGAATCATCAACGTGATGAGGCATAACTGCGACAATAGCTAGTCCACATTAATAGGCGAATAACAGGGATCCAGGTTGACTTAAGTAAACAAAAAATGTTTGGTGGTTNCTGCGACAATAGCTAGTCCACATTAATAGGCGAATAACAGGGATCCAGGTTGACTTAAGTAAACAAAAAATGTTTGGGGGTTGCCACCCTTATTACTTAGGGATGTAAAAAATAGATATAAATCTATTCTCAGACCTACCGAGTATACATAAAAAATTTCATAATAATCGGTCCAGCCGTTTCGGAGGAGTTCAGTGACTAACACTGTGACGGGAGAATTTCGCTATAAAAAAATAAGGGTTGGTGGTAGAAGGGTGAAAATTTAGGAGGGTATGTATTTTTTGATGCCACATCATAAAAAAATAAAAAATAAAAATTTTGTTCAAACAATAAAAAAAAATTGTTTGGGGGTGGCCACCCTTATTACTTAGGGGTGTAAAAAATAGATATAAATCTATTCTCAGACCTACCGAGTACACATAAAAAATTTCATAAAAATCGGTCCAGCCGTTTCGGAGGAGTTCAGTGACTAACACTGTGACGGGAGAATTTTATATATTAGATGATGCTTGTAATACATACTGTCAGCGTACAAAATTAGGTTGGAATTGGTCAAACAGGGTGGTATTTATACCAAATAAACCTAAAATATTTGTATGCCACCATTTTGAAAATTATTTTATAATTAAGTTTATTTACTGTCATTTACCTGGTAATCATAGTAATACTTGCGTGTAAAATTTGGGCAAAATGTGTTGAGTAGTTTTCGATATGTAACGTAAAAGCCTTATTTTTTCATGTGGCACTATCTTCCAAAATGACGGATCAACAACAATATTCACCTCTGAATTTAATGCTTATACCTTACGCTGTCAGCATACAACATTTGGTTAAAATCGGTTGAATGGTTTCCAAGATATGATATACAACCCAAAATTTTAAAATGGCCGAAATTTTTAAAGTAAGTGCCTAGCGTGTTCTAAAACTANTAGCGTGTTCTAAAACTGTAAGTCAGGTCTCCCTACTTATTACTATTTGTGTATCGAGGATGGTGATATTCGGTTCACGCGTTCAAAGATTGAAAGGGGGACACTAGCTCACGCACAGCCACGTACACAGAAACTCATACACACAGACAGGAAAGTAATTTCTTAAGCCTTTCTTTCCTTCGGAAAGTAGACTAGAAAAGAGCACTGTTAAGAATATATATTGCATTTTTACAGATAATATTAAAACCAAACAAAATTTAGTACATCTTGACCCAGAATAATAATGATCCCTTTTTGTGAGGTATACATAATGTTGCAAGTTTTTAGTTCTTAATTATACTATAATACACATTGGCTTAAGTAAAGCATTACCCGCTTGGTAAATGGAATATGTATTATTAGTATTTACGGAGTTTTCTTGCATTAGGGAATACTATACTTACTGACGAACTTTGCAATTAGATATATTTGTTTTAAATTTCTCATTTCCATTCACTGAAATAATGCGATCTTGATAATGTGGTGTTACCCACCTCCTCACAATTAGATAATTAGCTCGATTATAGTTTTGAGTTCCGAACTGCTGTGGTAATATAAGTCGTACATATACGTCATAAGAATGGGGTGATATATCACTGTAAAGACTCATATTATTTTGTGTATAACTGTGTGGACACTGCTACATTATTTTCTGTTCCTGTGATTATTATTTGTGCTATAGACCTATTGTTCAGTCACCAAGGTGACTGGATTGAAGAATTTAGATTTAAAGTTAAAACAAAATATGTGGCCCCAAATATGTATACAAGATGAAACACGTGACCAAACAATTATAATTGAGCACTTGAGTGATAAGATAATATTTTGAATTGGGAAACAAATTTAAAACAGGTAAAAAGCCTAAACACTACAGTATCATTCATTATTTTGCTTAAGGTGTTATCATAATATCAGTTTATTACAACTTCGCACGTCCCACAGACTTGTTTGCTTTTCAGTAAAAGTAACAATTTTACTTTGAACAAACAAAATAATTCCATTTTCAGTCCTCCATAAATGGTTGAAATGCTACTTTAAACAAGGCAATTAAGTGCTTTACTTTAACTCAACTTAACATATTTGGGAGTAGGATGTAAATGGAACATGACAAATGTGTTTATTAACATAGCCTCCAATATCATGCCCGCGCAGACATTCGAACAGACATTATAGCACGACAATATTTGTGTAGCTTACTTCACATACTGTTGGCCAAAGGCACGTCAGACCTCATTATATATTACTCTGCTGTTTAGAAATTACTCTGTTGTTTGAGGACACAGGAAACTATACATGCAGTGGAGAGGCCAGACAAGGTGCTTACTGCAAATAAAATTATGCAACTACCGGTTGAAGAAATTTATTTTATTCAGTGATGAGAAGATTAACAATTACTGTACATGAAATGGCATAGTTAGCTTATTCTTCATGACATCATAAAAACAAATAATATCTCCTTTGTGTAACAAGTTTTCTACCAGCAACAAGCAACCCCAGTTGTATTCACCATAGCATTGAAGGTTCTTCAAACGTTCAAGTGCTGTAACAACATGAAACATCAATGACAATTAAGGTGATTTACATAAGAGTAAGTAAATTACAAAGTACGCATTCAATGCATCCGAGAATAAAAGCACGAACTTCTCCCATATCAAAGAGTTAAAATAATTAATTTAAATAAAACAGAACAGCTGAACCTCTACAATATACATTAATGTGAAGAAAATTAATTTGTGCTATACAGTATTGATTCCCATTATCAAACTGTAAGACTTAAATAATCTCCAGTGAAAAAACAAGTAATATACAGTGTTATACTGTCAACACTAATTACATTACACTTTCTTACACTTAAACATGGGAGAAATGTGTACAAATAAAAACTACTCGGTAGTTTAAGTCTTCTTTACAAAATGTTTTGAGTTCAAAATTATTTCGTAATTTCAGGGCTATTAGGCCAAGTAATCTGTCATAATCTTTACTACGAATGCAATTGATTTTGCACATAAGGTAAAGCTGAAAATTAGTTTATTTTTTTCTTTATTTATACCACCCAACAGAATTACCCACCAAGCTTCTGCACCTTCCAAAGGGAACTGAGCAAAGCATTTAAAGCATAACTGCCTGTGGACCTCTCTTTGGCAGTGGTCAGCCACAACGCTGCAATATGAAGCGTTCCCTCATTGCTTAAGTCAAGGCATTCATTTGGTTACATTTGAGGTTAACACTTATGCCACTATTATAAAAATTTATATGCAAATGATAAGGCCATTCAAATAATATTATGCAAAACATTACAAATACGGAACAGCATATTAACATTAATTTGAAGTTAGAAGATGATAATGTAACCTCATTAATTTATAATATTATGTTTGACTACCTTTTTATATGTATAAAAAGAACAATTTCTTAGAAACGAAAAAATTGGTTAAGTGTGCAACAATATTTTTCAAGGCCTGAATTAAAGAATAGCATTTCAATAACATTCTACGGTAATTATTAAGAATCACTGCTTTTGTAAAGGAAACACATCTGAGAGTTATAAAAACTATATATTTGGATTTCGCAAGGCACCTATTTTAAATTCTGGTGGGATTTGTTTCCCATGGAAACAGTACAAAAAATAGTAAAAGTCATTCAGAACCTCTGTCGACATGTATCGCCATGGTATAGTCGTCATAACGTAGTGACATTAAGAACAGCCAATTGAAAGTATCTAATTTATAAGCGGAAATTGCCAATTGGTTCAGTCATTTCAATAGATTTTACAGTTAGTTGAGCATGTGTATTTGTGGATTGCAGTTTGTGCTAATGGAAGTGTTGAATCTAATTTTTATTTGGGAACAGAAACTTTTCTGTAGTTTATAATTGTTGTAATAGTAGTTGAATGCATCCTATATGTATGTGATTAGCAACACAATCCGTCACCATTAAGGACGAATGACATCATTGATGTTCAGTTAATCGGTTTAATGGAATGTACATTGTCGTATACAACTTGGAAATTGTATTCAGTGACATATTGCATATAAGTGTGGAAATTGCAAATATTGCATAATATCGTGGGAGAACAAATAACACATGAAGAGGAAAACAAAATGTTGACTGGAGGGTTCATACTATTAAGTTTGCCAGCACTTGGTGCTCTTGGCGGTGTGTTGAATGTTACCAGTGGGCGTGAATTGTCAATATATCATATAATTTATCAAGAAGTTGCCTGAGGCCCAGCGACGATGACAAAATGGAAGCTATCGCAATGGGTAAAAATGCCAAGGCATGAATATAGATCTTAACCAGAAGGAGCCTAGTAAAATAACAATCCAATGAGGGGAATCGAAGTATATATATATTCACGAAATATCTTCCTAGAAATATGCTGGCGAACTTTGACTCTGAACATTATGCATGCAAAATGAAAATACCCTTCATTTCAGAGACATGTGTATTTATGATGAGTTGCCATCTAAATTGAATGAAATAACGACCCCACAGTTTATTAGAATACTCCAAAAGACACGGGATATAACGACACCATAGGTATTTAGAATAGTCCAAAAGACGCGGGGTATATCGACACCATAGGTAATTAGAATACTCTGAAAGACGCGGTATATAACGACACCATAGGTAATTGGAATACTCCGAAAGACACGGAATATAATGACACCATAGGTATTTAGAATACTCCGAAAGACACGGGATATAACGACACCATTGGTAATTAAAATACTCCAAAAGACACGAGATATAACGACACCATAGGTAATTAGAATACTCCGAAAGACACGGGATATAATGACACCATAGGTATTTAGAATACTCCGAAAGACACGGGATATAACGACACCATAGGTAATTAGAATACTCCGAAAGACACGGGATACACTGGGTATCATAAAACATGAAATAATATCGAGTACTGTTACGTGTTAACTTCTCTTGACTTGTCCCGCGCGAGCGAGCGAAAGAGAAGGCGAGAGTAGTGATTTGACAGCGGGTGGCGAGTCACGAAGAAATGTTTGATTGACAGGCAGGCGATAATCATACCAGGGTTATAAGTTATAAAGCCTGCCGCTACGCATTCTTCCGCATGCAGCAATGATAAGTCTTTTGCGACTCGCACGCTCCTGACCTTCGGTGGGTAGAATATCTAAGTTTACCTGAAAGAAATATTCTGGCTTGATGCCTAGTGAGACTCGGGGCGCGGGGAATCTTGGAGATATGGTGAATGATACTATATAACCGAGACTGACCTCCAAGCCAGGAGAGTTTATGAGATTTGGGAGTTTGGGCGATTGTGTGACGTTAAGCGATAGGCGACGAGCCAGAAGAGCAACGTGTGGTGACGAAAGTGACCAGTTGGGAAAATCTGCAACTGCGAGCATCGGCGCAATGAAGATTGCGACTGCCAGGCTGGACTATTGAACTGGATGCGTGAGTGTAAAAGACATTTCAAATGATGGCAACAGACAGACTGAACATGTGTAATTGAAGAATTTGAGTTAATTGACTATAACCAAACTAAGATATTGAGAAGCACTTTAATTAGATTTGAGATATACATTAAATATTGCTCTCACTGAGAAATAAATAGAGCAATATTAGAGAGAGATATCTTACTGTTGTAAAGAGTACCTCTGTGAATAAATTAAAAATAGAATTTAGTTATTGTATTTTTGTTAGGATTTCCATCCCTTACGAACTTGGATACACCCCTCTTGCGTCTCGCAACAATACTAAGAGTGTTATAGTAACTTGATTTCACTGCTTTAATTGCACAGGTACTTGAATAGCTACAAACGGACTTACAACCGCTAAAATAGCTGCCAATATCATGTGATTGTGAACATTTGCGTTTTACTTTTCTCATTCAGTTGAAAAAGTGAATGAATACATAAAGTGAAAATGTCAATGGGAAGCTAGTAGTCATGTCTGTAATACAGAAAAAATACAAACAGTGAAATCCACAAGCAGAAACCATCAATCGCACCTAAACAAAGACATGACAGTATGCCTACATTTGAAACCATGGGAGTGAAAGCATAGAAAAGGTGGAAATTTACGTCAACCAGCTTTGTTTGAATGAACTTCACACCCTACCGTCAGAAGTCTGGATCGCTGTACAAGATCAAATTATCCTTATTCTCCTGTCAGCCTTGAATAAGGTTTAGAGAAACCTTTAAGAAAAAAATTGAATTTATGCAACACTGGCGACTATATCTATATATATATTGTTCACCTGATCTATCGCATCACATATCTTCTAATTGGTGTTGAGGTACACCAGATGCACGGTTTTAAAATGAAAAGCAATGTAAAAACTCACAATCTCTTATACCAAATAAACATAAAAATAAAAAAAATGAATGGCCGGTGGCTCGAAGACTACTACGAAGTTTTCCACTCTTGCAGAAAGGAGGTTCAGAGTTGGCATCCACTACCGGTGATATCGAGTTTCGCTGATGAATATAATATGCTTATATTATAAGTAATTCAGAGCTAGAACTTGGGCTCCTTATAGCCAAAGTGCTTTAAGGACATCAACTTAAATACCCCGTCGAAATAATTTTCTGTCATTTTACGGAAATGTTCAGGTAAGAATTCTCCAGAAGTCTTCGTAAAGCTGCGGACAAGTTGCTTTTTCTATAACGGACTTTCTGTAAATTGACAAAAATTTCCGCGAATTCTCGGAACGTCTCTAGTTAGCTTATCTGCATTTCCTGTTTATAAAAATGTATTGCGAAAAAACATCTTTATTTTTCGTTAAAAGCGTGGCTTCCAGTGTATAAATAAGGTATTTATAAAGTTAAGATATTTTGTGTCCATGAACCTACAACTGATCTAGTCGCTCTTGTGACCAATTTAGTATGAATTTATTATTTCACAGAAATGTAGCATATAGAACTCTTTCAGTTTCTTTAATGTTTGAATGTTTTAAGTTTTGCTAACTCTTACAAGTGTCTGATGATAATTTATGATGTTTGAAGGAATATATAAGTGGCTCGGATATCCTAACTGCCACAAAAACAATAATTTTCTGTTTACAGGGGTAAAGCATGCTTCGTGTATGCTTGGAATTTCTCGTACTTAAAACCCGAAGCTACGGAGATGGTCCGTGTTAAGCATTTACGAAATTCATCCCCGTTTACCACCACTACAGATCGCGTTTACGTTTATTAACTGAAAGTTTCCATAAAAATTTCCATGGATGAAAGGAAATGTTTAACAGTATACGGCTGTCAACCTAGAAGCCATGAACGTAATGCTGCAGTCAATCGAATGTCGAATGGATGCTTCGTTATGGTCGACTAAGCACAAAAAAAAAGAATAAATCTCTCATTCGAAGTGTGTCATTCAGAAGACTGGTAATGGTTTTCTACGACTACCCAGGAAGTTTTGACTTAGATCTTTTTGTAGATTTTAGTTTTAAAACAAAATTAATCCATTGGCTTAGGAATACATTTAAGTAATGATGACATCTTAAACACACTCTTATTTTAATAAATAAAATATTTATGGATATTGGCACTTAACAAAAAATATATAATACCATGCTAAGTGAGTAAGTTACCTACAGTATCTATTTTCTTTGTCAGGACGAATACACTATCGGGAAAAACCAGATGAATCATTATGGAGACTGACTATGTAATATTTGAAACAATACTTATTTAGATTTAATTTCAATGCGACGATTCAAGAGGTTTAAGGTTGTGAGGATTAAATTAAACAATTACCTTTCAACTCATTTAATGTAAGTTCTCTAAATTTTGACAGTTGTAGAAAAGTAGCGCGGCCACAATGTATGCTTCTGCCACAACTGCTCTGTCTCTGGAGAAAACAATGCGTGTAAACAAATTCTATGATCAATGTAGGTTACCATTCCTACTTGTTTTATTTTGGTTATGGCCAAGTTGCATAATGCTGGGGCGCTGTTTATTTTATTGTGGACGGATGGGATTGGTAGAGGGAGGGAACTTTAGTTTAACGTCTTTCATAGGACGGCATTATTTTGCATCTCTTCTTACGAGATGGTATCATTTGGAACTAAATATTGTTTTAATGGACGATTGGAAAATTTTGTTCGTACAGAAGTAACATTTAAATTACTATAGTCTGAAAAGTTTTAACCTCACCGACAGAAAACGCGATAAATATGTTGCTGTTCGTATTTATTCGTATAATAAACACATTGGGTACGTAAGGTACGCAAATATTTTTGGCGAAGTTGGATTTTCCATGATAAAAAAGACTTACTTTACTCTGAAAAACACATTGGAAATTGTTGAATGCTAGGCCATGTACATTCCAAATATTCCAATAACCATTTCGAAATATGTTATTTACAAAACACACTGACTGACGGTTTGTAATTTGTATTTGGAACTCCTGAACACCTGTTGGACATCTTCCTTGGACACATTTCTCTGCCGTTGAAACAAAATAATTTGCAGAAACATACAGTAAATAGGACACTTCACCGGTTTCCCCAAAACAAAGAAACTGTGGAAGGAAAATAAACGATGGCTCTTTGTGACAGTGGAGGTATGGAAAATGGAGAAACAAGCCATACACGTGTCTATAATACTACATTTTACGCAAGAAAACGCTTTAAAAAGGGCAGCCCTACAGCCAGCTCTACTTCAAAGATAATTAACTAACCTTACAATATTCCGATAACACCAGTAAGGTACTCGCATAGATCATATGGAGATGGCATTCACCGAGCTGGAAACATTTCACTGATATTAAGTGTCTGCCTGCTCAGCCATAAGTGCCATAAACATATTTTTAAACCCATTTGTTAAAAGCCAAAAAAATTGTACATTACTATATAAGCACATTTTAAACCATAAATGTTGTAACCTTCATTTAGGTTTGAGTTACAAATCTTAGTTCTGAGTACAATTTTCTTTCATAATCATCTTCAATATAGCTACATAACAACATACTTCCCGTAAAAACTCATCAGCTGGTACAATACTTTGCAACGAGAGAATTTACTGTTTACATAGTGTGTAGGTTGGTCACGTTATCTGTAAAAATTTAGTGTACTTATAAGAAATGCAGTATAGCTGTTTCTACATAAGCTGCAATGAGCAAGATATATGACTGACAAAAATATTCAGTACCAGGCCGGAGTTGTGGAAAATAAATGAAAACGCACGTGACGAAATGTCATTTGGCTTTATTGCAATTATTGCAATATCTGATCTCAGGGACAAGATAACTGGTATGCGGGCATACTGCTGATCGCATATCAGTAAGATGTAGCAACCACACCGACATAGACACATGCGTCGATTCGGTTCAGAAGGGAGTTGAACAGCCGCCGTGTTCTCTCCTGAGGCAATTTGGCCCACAGCTGCTATAACTGGCTTTCGTTATCCAGTATAATGGTACCGGGTCAGAGCTGACGTCAGATTTTGTCACATCACATGTCCTATGGGCACAGATTGGACAACATTACTGTTCCCGAGAGTACCTTAACATGATGCAACATTTAATAGACACATGTGCCCCGTGTGGACGAGCGTGGTCTAATTAAACGACTGTACCAGGATGCTGTTTAATGAGAGGGGACACACACGTATGCAGGATATTGCTTATGTACTGCTGTTCCAGCACACTTACCTAAATCACAATTAGAGGTGACCTGAATTCATGCCCTATAGCTTCTCATGTCACAATACCAGGAATAACGCTGGTCTCTACACAACTTTAGCATGCTGTCTCCTCTCCCCCTGGCGTATTCATACACGCACACGACGGCCATCTGTGGTAATGCAGAACTGAGATTCACCACTGAACACGATGTTACGCCATTTGTCTTAACTCAATACTTCCCGGTTATGCAAACGCTTTAAAAACGCCGTCTCCACTCTGGCGTTACCAGTAGTGTTACATGTGAAAGTGAACCCGTGGTCCGGCTGATTCCAGTCGCTTAGACAGTATTCGGGATGATATGGGCCGTTGCAGTGTGTCCAGCAAAAGTATCCGGAGAGTAGGCGCCGATGTTATGAAGTTGTACAAAGCTTGGCTCACAATACAGTGATATTTCCTTAGTGCTGACTGTCTTCNGTAGGCGCCGATGTTATGAAGTTGTACAAAGCTTGGCTCACAATACAGTGATATTTCCTTAGTGCTGACTGTCTTCACTTCACCGACCAGAAAATTCATGAAATGTGTAGGTGCCCTCAATTATGCATTGTTTTGAGAAATCGGTATTCTATGGCATAGTAATGCCCCGCATGAAGGAAATTGCACGATACACCCACCCCGCCTTATGCAGTATCTCAAAGTGGTGGCTATTTAACTACGTGAAGTGCTGGTAATATTGTGCATTGCGTTTACGAGTCATATTCAGTGTTCGGCCATCTCTTACTCTGTTTTCTGACTGACGCTTCCCACTCACCTTATAACGCTAACCACTTAGGCACTCTGGTAACTGTTTTAGACTTTAAAGATCAGTGCAACTCTATTCAGTTTACTTACACACCCAGCAGTGGAACACAATTGTACCAAATTATGTCACATTTGAACCATTCGTTATGGGGGCTTCACTTGTTATTGTTAGTCAGTGTACAGAGATCCAAATTAATGACTTGCGTATGTGAGTTGTTATGTGCCATGTGACTGAAATTACATCACACTTACTTGGAGATGACAAAGTTATACGTGATTTGCAAATTTGCTTATCATCCAGAAGAAACGTGAACATGATTAAAATTATCTTGCAATGACAAATCACACTTCAATCACTGTTTCTATGCGTTTTCATAAATAATTTGCTATTCGCTTGGGTAATGTAGATAAATGAAATACACTCGAAGAAAATGTCTTCGTTCTTGAATACCTAAACTCATTCAATGTAGCAATGGGTAATTTTCAAAAACATGTTCAAATTGCTTTTCAGCGTTACTTACTGATAGAACCTACAGGGGCTAGAACTGCCAGAAGGACCTACAAGGAAGTAATTGTGTGCATGAGATGGGTTCACGGCATTTGCGTATTTCTGCATGGATGCAGTGACATTACTTCCACGAGAAGGCTAACTCAGCTATGCCAGGAGAACTTCATTTATTTCATATTTGCTCTGTACAGTGCTTGTTCACTTAGAATCTAATGCTGTACATTTGAAATACTCTTAATTTTTTTGCGTTTTTTTTTGTATATTATACACTTATTGATAAGAAAGTGTTTGAATAAAGCACATATTATTATGGAATTAATCTGAAGAATTAAAATCAAATACAAATTATTTATTACTTTGTGACATATTATTACACATGACACAAGGTCCTACAATATTTACATCGGAAGGATTTGTTTGGAACCACACAAAATGAAAATAACATTTCAAACAGCACAGGAGGATTCGGTTTAACAACCACTATACTCTTTTATTTTCCTAGTTGAGATTTGGAAATTGACATGTTCCTGAAAAAATCTTCTTTCTGTCTGATTCCTTCGCAACTTCTCATTATCCAGACAACAACTGGTTATGTCTTTAATTATCGTGTTGTCGACAAACGTCAAGCAATGCTTCTCATATCTTGTGAACCACTCAACAAGTAAAGTATTTTATCTGAACTGTTTTTCCTTGTGTTANGAACCACTCAACAAGTAAAGTATTTTATCTGAACTGTTTTTCCTTGTGTTATTCGTCGGTGAAATGACCACCATGCGATTGTCACCATTAATTTTTATTTGGTTACACTCTAAGGTGGTCAACGACAAACGGTATCTGTTTCGTGTATTGTAATCGCATTATAATAAATAAGATTAATTTGAATGATAAGTACTGAATTTAACATGTATTGTTGGGAATTTTGTACTTGCTTTTTTTAAAAAAATTAAAAGTGCTGAAAAACATTTAAGTTTTAATCAACTCAAAAATAAAAGCCCGTATTCGGTGGTACAAATGTTGTGTTTTTTAATTTTTTCTGTATCAAACTAATTTACTGTGTTATAGTTGTGGATGTCAATTGTTACAGTACCATCAACATTTGCTTCCAGATGCATTTTTAGCCTACTTTCCGAAGGAAAGAAAGGCCTGCGACATCGTTTTCCTATCTTTGTGAGTATGAGTGTGTATGTGTGTGTGTATGTGCGAATCTGTAGGCGACTGTGTGGGCGTCACACTTTTCCATTTTTAAACGTGTAGACTGAATTTCACCAAACTTGAAACACACGCAGCAGTTAGTAAGGACACCTGGCTTCTATTGTTTTCGACCACGTCAGGCACATACTTACAAAATTGAGGCAATTGTAATATTTTGGGTGTTACATTATATTTTGGGAACCATTCAACCGATTTAAACGAAATTTTGTAGTCTGGCAGAGCATTGTGTAAGTATTGAATGAGATGTATATTTCTGTTAGTCCGCCGTTTCGGAAAATAGCACGAAACAAAAATAAATATTTTGCAATATATCTGGAAAACTATTAAACCAATTATGAATAAATTTGGCAGGTAAGTAAAAAGGCTAATTNAAATATTTTGCAATATATCTGGAAAACTATTAAACCAATTATGAATAAATTTGGCAGGTAAGTAAAAAGGCTAATTGAACTTTATCATGTAATTTCTTTCAAAATGGCGGCCATACACTTTTATAGGTTTATTTGGTATATATTTCATGACATTTAAACGATTACGANAAATATTTTGCAATATATCTGGAAAACTATTAAACCAATTATGAATAAATTTGGCAGGTAAGTAAAAAGGCTAATTTAACTTTATCATGTACTTTCTTTCAAAATGGCGGCCATACACATTTATAGGTTTATTTGGTATATATTTCATGACATTTAAACGATTACGACCATTTTTTTAATACTGATAGTATCTGTTAGGAGCATCATATATATTAACACATAAACACTTTCATAGGCTATTTTGGAAGATAGCGCCATACAAATAAATAAAGTTATTATGTCATACGAGGACAAATCAATACATAAGTTACACTTCCACATTATGCCCATGTATGAAACCACCTATACGTAGGCAACACGGTTATGACAACATACAATATAAGTTCACTTTTCCACATAGTCCCCAAGGGACTGTAAACATTTCTTGGAACGGTCAACCAACTTTTCGATTCCGGATGCGTAGACATCTCCTCCATCATCTCCACCTGGAGACAGCTGCTTTCACCTCCTCATCGTTTCGGAATCGTCGTCTACCGAGATCCTTTTTCAGCTTACCGAAAACATGAAAATCGCATGGCGCTAAGTCTGGACTGTATGGAGGATGTTGCCATACCTCCCACTGCAGCGATTCAAGTGGGAGGTATAACACTGATTATGCAAAATATAAGATAGTAGAGAGGAAAGGAGCACATAAATTATTAAGTAGGTACAAATTACAATACTATTTCCATACAAAGGGGTAGAATATGGGGGTTGGGGAAATCTGCTATGAATGACTTACACCAGGGAAGTCAAAAGGAAAGTGCCCTCGTGGTACACTTCCGCACTGCGCAGTATAGAAGGACACCACAACAAAAGTCCAAAACATCACCAGATTGCGCCCCTACTGGCGGAACTCTTTCAAGGCCAGTAGAGCACAGAATACCGGCCCCTTTGGTAGGGTTACCACTCAGATAGAGGCCCAGGGGAAGTGTCCAGTGTTTCTGACGCGAAACGAAAGGTTGATCTCCTGGGTAAGAACTTCTAACAATTGGGCGAATGCGGGTAAACCATGAGTGGACAGTCACAGTCGAATTGGGTATGTCTCAGGCACTATTCCCATTTCGTTAAATACCCTTGGCATTGTACACAATTATGCCTTCTTGACGTCAGCAGTCTGTGCATCAAACAAATGACTGGCACAGCATGTCTCTTGCACGTCCGAAGGCCACAAGGATTGGCTAAATCCTCGGATCACAGAACTGCATGAAATTCAACGGTATTCATTCTGCCCCGTGTTCGTAATGCAACGAAAATGTGGGAAGTACGTTATGATTATGGAAATTTTGGGAACTAAATCTAGAACAGTAAACTTAAATTTAAAGCGGTTGTGGGGTGTTACTATTGCGTAGCGCGCTCTGCACGCTTATTTAGTAAACATCGTCGGCCGTCAAGCCGCGGAGGAAGTTTGATGACATTAACGTAATGANGGGGGGTTGGAGGGTTCTCGACAAGACAGTCGTCGAGGGAAGAGTGCTGATAGGGAGAGCAAAGAAGAATTCTTAGGAGAAGGGGGAAGATGGGTGTAAAAGTCACCCCACGCAAGAAGTGTTTCGCTTTGCACGTGCAACTTTTGTTTTTCTATATGGCAACTAATAACTTAATACTGTCTTACGGTTAGCTTATTAAAATCTTATAGTATCTGCCATACCTTATATATATATATATATATATATATATATACACAATTTAGAGAACTTATCTTATAATAATGTTGAATAAGCACAATGAATTTATATTCCTGTATCTGCACACAGCAGTATCTTACTACAATACGATGTAATATTTAAAATTGTATTAAATTTGCTTGATACGAAAGTGAATGTTATTGAAATGGGACCTGCCCTATGTATCACTTTCATTGTAATAGTGATCAGTAACTACATTTAGCGCACACAAATGATTTTACTTCTTACTGAAATTAACAGAATTACATGAGTCAGGTTAACTGTTTGTAATTATAGTTTTGTAACTAGGAAATTGCAGGAAATTAAGATGACGGGTTGTGAACTTTAATTTATATTAGAAGTAATTAATTTTTATGAGTAGACCTATTGACACTACTAAAAGTGAATCGCTTCTTCAAAAATCAAAATTTTATTATTAAAGTGGATGTGGCGGCAATTTTTATTGGCATGGGTGGGTGAGGGAATTTATTTATATGTAGGGGTGGAAGGAGAGTAACTGATGCAAGGTTGCGAGAGCGTTGGGAGGACCCTAGCCTCCGCCATTTGTTATGATATTATTTATGATTCTTACTTACCAAAAATGAGCTATAGTTTAAATGGGACTATTGGGGCGTAGCAAGTTGTTTATATGAGTTATGTAATGAACACTTTATAGCAGGGGTTTATTAAATATTGATGTTTTACAATATTATTTCAATGTAAAAGTTATTTAATCTGCGTAGGGGAGCTATACAAATATAATGAAATATTAATTTATCCCAAATTATAATGATTTAACCAGACACATTCAGAGTAAAGTCTATTTGATAAGTCACCTTTTTTTTAAATGATTCTGGAGGCTGATTAAGATGGAGGAACTCGACGGCCATGCCCATTTTCAGTGGTCTTCTCGTTCCAATGGCCCACGACAAAAGACACTGCCCACGGACTACACTGCCCTATATCGACTACATTGTCCCCGTTTACTGGTAGGTGGAGGTGGTTTCTGTGGTTTGCGATTTCATGACTTATTTAAGCATTCACGGCCTGTATCCTGGTTAAATATGTGAAGGTGTGATCAGGCAGGCCACTCAGCTAAGACCTGATCACAACTCATAACAATATGTTTCTGGTTACGTTTCTGATGTTATTGCTTTCAAAGTGAAGTCAAGTTCCACCTACCAACTCAGCTTTTAAGAATTTATTTAAAAACTAATTGCTTCCATGTTGGGGAATGTAGGTTTATTAGTTATATCAGTAACTTCTTGTTTCATTTAAAAAACCGGATGTCTTAGCATTTTGGAACTGCACGCTCTTATGAAGAATTAGATCGGTTGAAGGAATTATGTGGTCGACCGATGGGCTCCTACTGGAAACCGTTGTTTTAACCCTACTCTCCGAAGGAAAGAAAGGCTTATGAGATCACTTTCCTATCTGTGTGTCTGTTCGTGTGTGTGTGTATCTGCGTATGTGTGCCTCTCCTTTTAATTTTTTGAACACTTCAGCCGAATTTCACTAAACTTGGTACACATACAATACTTAGTAAGGACACCTGGCTTTTATAATTTTAGACCACGCCGGGCTCTTACTTTCTAAATGGCGGCCATTTTAAAATTTTGGATGATATGTCTTATCTCGGGAACCATTCAACCGATTAAAACCACATTTTGTATGCTGGCAGACCATGGCATAAGCACTAAATGTTGAGATGGATATTGTTGTTGGTCTGTCGTTTTGTATGAAAGCACCAATTAAAAAAATTAAGATTTTACATTATATCTCGAAAACTATTCAACCGATTCTCACCCAATTTGGCATGTAAGAATTACTATGGTAGGACATATAAACGCAATTGTTTGAACTTTATTAGTTATTTATTTTCAAAATAACGGCCATACACATGTTTTTACTTTATTCAGTATATCCGCCATATTATTTAGCCAATGACGACCAAATTTTGTATACTGAAAGTATCTTACAAGCATCATATATGTATAATAACATAAAACCACTTTTGTGCTTCAGTTTGTAAGATAGTGCGTGCTATTAAAATTGAGTTTTTATGTCATATCTCAGGAAAGAATTGACCAATTCCTTTCAAATGTTCCAGTCAAGTATTACTGAGGCAGATGATATCGTTCTGAGAAGCGTCATAATGTTATGTGTAAACAAAATAATGCCTACTACGCAACTGGCTGAAAAATACCTGTGCCTTTTAAATTAAAAACTGTAAAGCATGACTTGTGAAAAGTAAAAAAAAAAAAAGTGTTTCAATTTAATCTCTCCATATAATTCATCAAATTCTACATATTAAAACCGCTACCAAATTTTACGTTAAGTTGAGAGTTTATGTTTTTTAAAATTGTAATACGATTTTCTCTACCAGTACTGTCCTCATAATAGTCGGTAAAGTTGACAGGACATTAGACGACTGCCAGTACTTTGGCAGGATGTCTATCAACACACTGTCATTCATTTAGAAACCTCATTATCGGTCACTCAAGAACAAAGCTTCGCCGACTTTTGGCAAGAAGATCGAATTTGCTTTTCAGCGGTAGCCTCATATCTATCATTAACCCAGATCTACATACAATGACAAGGAACGATTTTTTTTGTCGCCAAGGATTTTCGAGAATTCCTTGTTACGCGGGATTGCTTAGATACGAGTGTTTGAGGACATGGCCGGATAGTATTAATGCGTGTGTAGTCTACAACAGTAAAGGCATTTTACAAGTTGAAAAAGTTTACGTTTTGTGCCAACTTCATCATCTTTATACATTCCTTTTTTATCCAGATGTCAAATTTGTAATGCGATTAAAAATTATTTAAAGCTAGCATGTTCTTACAAAGCTGCAAAATAATAGGGTAATACTATATTGTTTACTTTCTCAACATATTTTAACGGAAGCCTTTTAAAATAACAGTATAAAGAACGCCAAAAAGGAGAGAAGCTTTAGATGTTTAAGTCGGTCATGTTAATATGATTGTTTATAGAAAGTCGTAATATAGAAGTTACCCCTTTCCACCTGACAATTCTTCTTGGTAGGCTTGTCGACATCGTTTTAAATGACAAAGGAACACGCCAACCTCGGGGCACGTCCTCACATTCTGCTGTATAGGTTGGTCCAATACAGACAGATGGCGAAAGGAGACATGACTCTGCCCTTGTTTACCAGCGTTGCCGTGTATAAATTCCTTACACGTTGACGGTATATTTGCCTTTTGTTCCACGTAGGCTGAGTTTCCTACAGTAGTAAAATATTCTCGCTTACTTTGTTTTGTAACAATTTAAAGAACCAGGTGCAGTGGATATATGTCATGTCAGCCACGTCATGAAGGCTTACCTGTAATGGTGAAATTCGCGAAAAACTGCAGTTCAGAACCGACACTTAATAAGATCGCAACGACTATGATTGGTTCAGATTAATTATGTTAATTTTTAGGCTAATTCCACTTTCTTGCTTTCAGAGTTTTATTTTCATATTAAGATTTATTCCTTGCCTGCCTAACTGTCGCAATTCTGTTTGTTGCGTGCAAACTACAGTTTCGAGTTCTACGAAATCATATTTGCTAATTTGTATTGATATAATTTCTGAATGAAACTAAACAAATAAATATTTTACTGTAATGAACATTGTAATTTATTGCTATATTTGGATTAACAGTGATTTCAGAGGGGTTTCCGTAATTTGAAGCATTTTTGGTAAACACATAGTGTTTGGTGTGTATGATATTGATTGTTATAATAGCGTTAAATCATACTTTTAGATTACCCGAAAGCACGACAGGACGCGAGATTGTTGTGGCTAGTAGATAAACGAAAATACTCAGCATTTTGACCAGGGTTTAAAATCATTCATCAAGAAAATATATGGAGATTTTGTTTCACATAAGCATCCCATCACCGTGTATGGGACCCACAGTTGCAAATTTAAGCACTCCGAGGCAAACTGCTAAAATTATATTCATAGAGTAAAGTTCTGCAAGACAATGTCTTTAGATAAGCCCACATATTTTACCTTGCTACATTCACTGATAAGAGGTCAATGACGTCGACTACATGTGAATTGGTCCTGGACCTTGTAGTCTGGTAGACGAGTATAAGACAATTTTCTTTGATTGTGTCTTGTCGAATAAATATCCCAAATTACGGTTCATAATTAACTAGTCTCGAAAAGAAATTACAGTTTTATTAAAAGTTAGATGTTAAATTACATTCCATTGCATAATTAAAACTTGTACCACCATATCAGCATATCTATAAAATAATCACTTGAAATTTTCCTGTTTTGCCGTGAAAGAACTTTTCAACATATGAATTAGGTACAGCAAAACAATGTTCGTTGGACACATGGAATAGAGAAACTAGGAGTGGTAATGAGATCCAGAAATATTTTACTGTGTCCAAGTTAAATTTCATATTTTGTATTATTTTATCTCTGAATACGCTTATACGAGTGATCTCACGATAATCAGTTGCGTTGAAAGATATTTTAGTTATAAATACACCTTGCGTAGTAACTCACTGTATTTATATTGCAATTTACAAATGTCCTTATATTGTTATTTATCTGCTTCACGTAGGTGGCAATTTGATACATTGTTACATGACATGTATTTCGAGGATTATTTGTGTATTTACTGTGAAATGTATAATATCTAATTTTTACTGAAATAATAAAACCTTGTCAAATTAATTAAGTTTAAGCGAGAAAATGAAATTAAGAGAGTATCGTCCTCTAGAAGTTGTTGCAGTTGGTGTTAACTCAGCCATGAACATAAGAACTCTCACAAAGGACCACTACTAACAAAAAAATAAGCTGACAGGAAAACAAATTTAATACTGCGGAGGTTCCTAGTACATAAACCAAACGTTCAGTCACGCTTAGAGCAGTTCTTCCTCTTGTTGCGCTTGCAGAAGTACTTGCAGCTCACTCAGCAAGTACGCGGGTAGGTAAGAAATATGTTAGGACGTAGCGCAAATCCGCAAACTGACACATATTTGCTACGTCACCCACGATTGTTTCTTCAATCAGAAAATGGCCAGCTGAACGTTAAAGTTAATAAAATGCATCATAGTGTTGTCGTCTGCAACATATGAATGCAAAATTCCCTAAAATGAAATATGACTTAATATGGGTTAATAAACGATGAACAACATTTTCAAACCTACAAATTGGGAAGTAGTCGCGGTTTACCTGCGGATACCACATCAGAGGTTACCACTCAGAAAAAAAAAAAAATCACACAGAGATTACACAGATTACACATAAATATCATTCCATGAAATTCGGGCACCGCTAACGAGTGGTGACCACTAACGGCATTAATAGATTTACAGCGAAGACGACTCTGGTGCGAACGTCCTGAGTGCTCAGATGCTGCTCGACAACGTCTATCTGACAGCGCCTGTCCTGCGAGACGACACGCCATCTCTCGGAGCAATGGAGTCTCGTACCAACCAGGGGAAGACTCTACGTGGACCACGAACACACACCAACAAAACGCAGTGATTCTCATAACATTTCCCCCACCAGACCTAACCTTTGTTACAAAAGAAAGCTGAGGAGGCTGAATTAGACCATGTTGCTTTGGTGCTCATATAGTGTCCCGTAATATACGTATAGCAGTTGTACCCCTCTCATTTTGTGAAGAACAGATACACTATATGGAGTATGCCGACAGGCACACAAAATTGGCCCATGTGTATCTTTCGAATATTCTGCCCAGTAGCGGACATTATTATGGGTCTTCTTTGCAGCTCTAACCCTGCGGGGAAGTCAGTCAACCAGGCGTCGGAACGTCTTTGGAGGAATGGCCGACCATTCTTCCTGCAGCACTGTAGCAAGTGTAGTAAGATATGTGGGTCGTTGAGATCTGGCGTGCAGACGCCGCTCCAGTTTACCTGTAAGGTGTTCGATGGGACTGAGTTCGGGGTTCTGGGCTTGCCCGTCCATTTTAGGAACTCTAGTGCCCACAATCCACTCACGAACAGACCGTGTTTTATGGCTAAGATTACCACACACTGTACCCAAACAGGGGTGAATTGACATCCAAGAGCGCAGGGGGTGTATTGACGCGGTCCCGTAACTCGGAAACAATAGAACATTTTGTAATAACATAGTAAATACTTACGATTAAATGCTGTACTTTACTGCATCGTTAACACTATATAGGAAGAGGCATCCTTTTAAAACGAACTGCAGGTTTCATATAGCATCCGATAAGAATTACGAGTAGCAAGCTTACACTCGTAGTGACGTTATAAATGTGACGTCATATTCTAGTGCCCACGTTTTCACTGGCGTTCTCCTATAAAGTTTGAATTACTGTTTCACACGTCAGTGTGTTAATATTTGCAAACTTTTTTAAGTATTAAAAATTTGGATATAATGTCATCCATAGGCGTTTTTTTTAAATGGCGGTGGTACAATATGTCGCATCGCTCACGTGTTTCTTACGTAGCATCACCAAGCACTGGACAACAAAGTGTCAACGGAAAGTATTATTTTATCGACTTTTGGTCATATGGTTGTTGATATACAAGTCTTCGTATTCGGTTCTCAAATTCTACCATACTATACGTAAAACATTTTAAAAACGTATACACATTTGTTGAAGAATTTTTTTGAAACGGTGTCATTAACATAATTTTCAAGCACTTTTGTTGTTTGTTTTAATTCTTAGTATCAGCGAAAGCTCAACGGGTAGGTGAATTGGACTCTTGTCATAAAATGAACCAGTTTAAACACCAGACTNAATTTTCAAGCACTTTTGTTGTTTGTTTTAATTCTTAGTATCAGCGAAAGCTCAACGGGTAGGTGAATTGGACTCTTTGTCATAAAATGAACCAGTTTAAACACCAGACAGCAAGAGTGCTTTGCGATCAAGTTAAGATAGCAGGTACTTGACCAGATTTCATTGCGTAACTGTGGTTCCCCGGATGCCATTTTCTAAAATTTATCACAATTATTACGCTATTCGCCGTAACGGTTATGCGGCGGATTAAGGATTGTCTAAACGGGCGATAAAATTGATGTACCAGGTACTTGACCTGATGTGTTGCGCAAGATGTCTACCGAATCCCTAGGATGCTGAACGCCCAAAAGTGCACGTGTTCTGTCGATAAGATAGCAGGCACTTGACTATCCTGTACTACGCAGTTCGTTGTGCTTATATGTAGGCCAGCTTTTTGGAGTGATCAGAAGCTGGCACTAAGTCAGCACACACTGCGGTACCACACACCGTCACACAACATGGCGACTGCTGCGTTCCTGGGTCTCTTGGCCCTCAGCATGGGTGAGGCTACTTGCTGATTAATGATTAATATGTTATAATCTTTAAGAATGCTATCTGTGTCTTTCATGGCGGAATCTGGATAAAAAAAACTTAATTATCTATATTAAAAACGCTTTAGGGACCACAAACATCCAATTGATATCTAATGGTTCGTTTTATCACTGTAAAATTCTCAGAAAATGTCTTAATTAATACAAAATGCTATGAAAACGTTCTTGAAAATTTTTTCTGATTAATTATATATTGAGACAAAATCGATGTACAGGTCGTAGCTACGCAAATTAAAAAAAATAAAATCAATAATATAGTAAACATTATGATTAATATAAAACACCGATTTATCTTCGCATTTTAATTGTGCATTCATTATATCCCAACATTTAATCAATACAATGCATTTTTTTGTAAAATATAGAAAACATATTTTAATAACGATTTGATCAGAAAGGAAAAATTACCTGACGGTGAGTGGTTGTTTTGCGAACTAATCATTCTAGTCCACTTTTCATGGAAAAGGCTCATAAGATCGTCGGGCTGTACGCACTTATGTATGTTTCTAAAATATACACGAGTATAAGACGCACATTTGTGTGTGCATGCATTGTTGTATAGGGATCAGTGTGTGCGCACGTATATCTATCTGTGCTCCCCTTGATAAAGCACGATCCCTTTTACCGAATTAAAACAAACTTG
The DNA here is from genome assembly GCA_002778355.1 of Clitarchus hookeri. Lineage (NCBI taxonomy): Eukaryota > Metazoa > Arthropoda > Insecta > Phasmatodea > Phasmatidae > Clitarchus > Clitarchus hookeri. The sequence continues at coordinate 50,989 of NQII01000456.1, read as the reverse complement.
ATGCAGTTGTTTCTATAAAGGGCATGTGACTCTTGAATATTTCTCTCACATATAACAATTACTTTTTAAAACCCGGTCTTATAAATTTTCACGGCGACGGAATATTTATTACATTTATTGATAGTATCAATCATTTTTCATTTTCGGAGACAGCGACTCTTCAAAAATTAGGGATCGCATGTAGAGGGAACTAATATGTATAAGTTTTAATTGCCTTGGCACTTATTATTTTAATGGTGGCCCCGTGCTGATTAAAGCGTATTATTCTACAGCTGCTTAACTGATACCGTCGTAACTTAAATATCGTGATTGCAGTAATAAGTTTACCATATAACAAGTGCTATTAGTTGTATTTCCATCAGTAGAGCGAATACATCAATTTCCTGACACAATAGGAAACGAGCGTACCCGGAAACGGTTAAAATGAACAATTTGAACAATAAATGATAATACGGTTGTATAGGAGCGAACGTTTTCTTAATATGGGGACAGCATTCACGTTGGTTTTTGGTGTCATCTTTAAGTATGTTAAATTTTACAGTAATTCAAGCATAAAATGAGCGAAGCGGCGCTGTGGTACACATTTGGACTCGCATTTGGGAGTACCTGGGTTCGAATCCCGGTTCGAACATAGGTTTCCCGATATCACTCTAGGCAAATGCTGGGATAGTTCCTTACTACATACCATGGTCGATTCCTTCCGCGTTTCTGCTTCGCTGAACAACTTGCTCGGTCTTATAACCTCGAAGTCGACGACACATTTAAACATAACTTACTTAATCCAAGCAGGACTGAAGTGTCTGGTCCTGTTTTTTGTCAACACTGCGGCTATTGACAATTTTATTTGTGTTCAATTGTGTATTGTACAAGAGTTTTTGAACTTAGTCAATAAATTAACTTTGATATAAAATGTCTGATTTCTAATCATGAGTATTATTCATGTCAAGCCTACTCCATAGGTCGAAACAAATGATTCCAAGTACTTTGGCGTCAGGCTGGACAAGTCGAACACTTTCATGTTTCTGTTAATTTTGTAAGTAGAGGAGTGTTTATTTCTTACCATCTGGAGGACTTTGCACCAATGTAATATCAGCGCTAAAGAGGCGTAAGTCGAAAGAAAAATTTGCTCTGTTGTAAAAGACAACGGGTGGAAAAATGACATCTGCGAGAATGTAGTCAGTGATATGAATTATGTTTGCTCTCCTACAGGTAATTGAAATTGCCAATTGTTTCAGGTGAGCCTTTATGATATACGTCTGGTGTTTGAAATCCGTTGTGAACTCCGGCAAGCGTGCATACCTAACCTTCACTAAACTAGTACCATTTGGGTATCCTTTTTTGGAAAACATGATTTAGATCACATCCACTTGTGTTTCGGTACTTATGAAACGTTAGAAATTTCTGTAGGAGTAAGTTATACTGACAACATTAATAAACATTTGTAAAAATACTTAGACATATTAAAAACCTATAAAGAGAGACGGTTATTGGAACCATACAACTGTTTGTCTCAAGGTGACACACATAGTTACATCAGCAGTGTCGGTGTCCTGTGGCACCGTCGTGCATGTCATCACTAAAATTAAAAATATGCCATAAAATATGGTTATTTAATTCCACGGATGATTTATTTCACATGAGAATAACTCTGAAACTTTTCGCTAGCATTAAAATAAAGTGGACGAGCAGGCACACAAATTTTGAGAAAATTATCAGAACTTTCCAACCTTAACGTTATTTCCTTATCACAGGGCGAAGTCACATGCCGCATTTCAAAATTTTACATTTAGTTCAAATAATTTAGTGCATGGGAAATTTTTTAAATCCCTAAATGAATAAGAATGTGAAACGACGGAACTGGATAGCAAAATTTTAAATGTGAGCCTGCGTGAAGTTAGAGCATGTACGTACGTTAACAGCAAACTCAAGTTACTTATTCAGTAGTAAACCGAAATACCATGAAAGAAAGAGAGAGAGAGAGCATGTAGAGATTTTAATACTGGAATCAAGCCTGAAAATTACAAGCTAGGAAAATGATTTCGAACACGCTGTTCTCGTAAACATACAAAGGAAGATTCTGTATTTCTTGAACTCTTTAATTTTTTTTTCTGTATATTGAATTTCTCTTCTACTGTACCTAANTAAACATACAAAGGCAGATTCTGTATTATTTTAACTCTTTGTTTTTTTTCTGTCTATTGAATTTCTCTTCCACTGTACCTACATTTTAACACAGTCGCCATCAATGGTTCTAATGACTGTAACTGAAACTTTGAACAACTGAAATTTCGTAGTTGTTACAAATATAGGAATGTATACTACAATGCAGCCACTTTTCACTCTAACGTGAATAAAAAACTAAGGGACAAATTTCAGTAGATACTATTTCAAACATTTCACTTGTTAATGATACGTTAGAGTACTGAAACACCTTCCATAATTGCCACCAACGTTACAATAGATAATTAAGTTAATGTTAACGTTATAATAAAGGTGGTTACTGGCAAGGAAATTACTGATGTTTATTTCAAAACGGTTCAGTTAACCACGTATCCAACTTTACTGATAAAAAGAAAAATAATAGCCTATATGTACTTATAGGCTGTTCACGATAAAGTGAGCATTTTAAAAGCCTTCTCAGGAACTGCTTCTCAGCCTATTACGTAAACATAAGCTATACGAAATATTAACCCTGCCATGATACCTAACACATAATTCGTACGTAGATCTACTGCAACTGTGAAATTATTAGGAACATGAATACGTTGGTAATTTGTTAATTATTACTTTTATGTGGGTAAAAAAAATTTAATGAAAAAAAAAATATTGTGCTCATATATAAATGTTATACAGTTAACAGGGACGTTTATACATGGAACTAATTTTTCTGACTCGGAGTGAGTATTTCAGGGAGTACTTGTGTTAAAATGTATGAAGTTATGGTCCAATATTTTTTTTAAAGGCTGGCTTCAAAAGTGTTTAATTAACAGCTAACAGCTCATAACATTGATGGTTGTGGCTGTACTTACTGCCGCATTGCGGGCTATTGTAAACTATGTGGTTTTCTGTGCAGCTGCAGCCTACCCTCAGGAAGCACGCAGTCAGCGGAAGTACGCGCTTGATGGGAAAATAGTCGGTGGTACCGAGACGACTATACAGAAATACCCTTTCGCGGTAAGTAACAAAGTTCATGTGTATGTAAGAATGTCGTCTTGCCACTGTTTATCGCAGAAGACTCATCGAGTTGCCAGATATGTATCGTTGATAGAATTTTGCTCACGTAACACAACCCGTTCAACATAAGTCATACGGTATGAGAAAATAAAATATTAGCTGAATTTTCGTAATTTCTTTATTAGTAATTAATTTTGCGTGAGACGATCGTTTCGGGGATTTAAGTAAATACCAAGGTTTTTTATCCAAAGAAGGTATTTATTTAATATATTGTAATTATTTATACGCACTAGCTTGACTTACCAAACCACATTATTATAATCAGATTTTGCTCTAAAATATTGTCTTATCTTTGATAAATTTAATAAAGTTCAGATTATAATGGTGGATTTTTTGGTTGAGTGGTCAACAAACTATTCCACTAGGTTTATTTCCTTCAGTGATGTGAAGTCATGTTAGCCAATTTCAGATGATTGCTATTTCACAATGCGTTATTNCCAAAGAAGGTATTTATTTAATATATTGTAATTATTTATACGCACTAGCTTGACTTACCAAACCACATTATTATAATTAGATTTTGCTCTAAAATATTGTCTTATCTTTGATAAATTTAATAAAGTTCAGATTATAATGTTGGATTTTTTGGTTGAGTGGTCAACAAACTATTCCACTAGGTTTATTTCCTTCAGTGATGTGAAGTCATGTTAGCCAATTTCAGATGATTGCTATTTCACAATGCGTTATTTTTAGCCGCCGTTACTGAATTTGGGTCTGTATTTACCCTATGGCTATTAATCCACGTAGAATCGTGTCATGTAATAATATAACCCCATCTGCACATACTTTCCCTACTGGATTAAATGTTTTCTTACTTAGAGGGCAGATTGACAGAAGAATTGTCACTTCGTGCTACATACAGTAAGCTCTAAAGACAATAGAGTGTCTAAGTCAGTCTCTTAACATTATTGTTCAGTTAAAACTGTTTAATCTTATAAAGGGAAATGCCCTTTATGTGAGTTAACATTTGAAATGTCGTCGAAACAATGAATGGATAAACTTTCCTGTTTACAGTGAAATCCAGTATTTGTACATCTAAGGCATTTCTGTGTGCAGTGTGGCGGGTCATTGCAACGATGACGATTTTTTGTAACTCGCTGTTTTAACATAACAGACTTTTTATATTTTTATATACGTTTCTAGGATAAAATAGTAAAATACACTCATTTACCAAAAAATTATCAACCTGAATGTATCATAGCAGGAGAACGTGAGTGTGTACAGAAACAGGATATGGTAATATGTATACAGAACATATCAGAATATTGTATCACAACAAGCATGTATTGCAAGGTATCAACATTTGCAGATTTTCGCTTAGTATGGCGTTGGCCACCCGTAGCATGGAGAGAGTCAGGCATGGAGGCATACAGATGATAGATGTTCTCCTGAGAAATAACCTGCCATGGCTGGCGAAACTGACCCTCTAAATCCGCCGTAGTTGCTCCTGGTCGAAGTTGCCGTTTAATCTTATCTCGAACGAGTTGGATGGACGAAAGGTCTTGGGACCTTGCTGACCAAGGGAGCATGTTGAAGGTGCTGTGGGAGGCTGGGCATTATCCTGCTGGAAAATGAGGTTGTTAAGCAGCACCAGGAAGGGGAGCGCACATGGTCGCCGAATTTACTGGACGTATTTATGAGTCATTAGGATTCCTTGGATAATAGTCAGTGGCGTGCTGGAATCGTAGGAAATGGCAGCACACACCATGGCATCTCTCGTAGGGGCGGTGCTCTGATCTACAATGAAGCGTGGATCACAGTGCTGGCCAGGACGTCTCCTGACTCGAATTCGGAGGTCGTCTGCATCCAGACAGAACAGCGATTCGTCACTGAACATTACTCGTCACCAATCCGCGAGCTGCCATACTGCCTGTTCCTGGCAGAAGGTCAAACGTGCTCAGCGATACTCAGGTTGTAATGGTAGACGTTGTAAGGGACGCCTCGATGACAGTTCTCACTCTGATAGACACATGGATATGGTACTGGTGAACACAGGCGTATCCTCGGCTGCCGTCACATGCCCATGGATGTTGCGCAGCGACGATCGTAGAAAGCTTACAGCCTGTCACACGAAGAAACGATCCTTAATGATGGTGGTCCACCAGGGTCAACCCGAGATTTCTAGAAATGTGCGTCTACCCTACAGTTCCAACTGTATCCAACACCGACTCACAGTACAGGCAGAACGGTTTAAGTGGCGAGCAATTGCCGAAACGTCCAACTTGCCTCTCGGAGGCCAACGATGCGGCCTCTTAAACTCATTCAGCTAGGCAAAGGCTTGTCGAATGCGCCACCTGGGCATGATGCATGTCACAGCACTTGGCTCTGTAGCTCACACTCCTCGCACTGATACTACGGCCTTATTGGGTGTCTTGTATCTATGAATAATGGAGGGAGATATATGCCCCCTTGTGGCACATCCGCGAAAGTAAACCGCATCAAACGTAAATTGGACACATGTCGGACTATGGCGATATTGTGTGATAAAATTCATTTTACTCGCGTGATTCTTTCATGATGACTTTTTTTTTTTTAATAAGTGGTTAAACATGCTTCACCACAATAGTAGTTTACCACACCGCCTAAACTGTAATTCTATTTTGTGGGGCCCCGTTGGTGTAGTAATAATACTACTCGCCTTCCACTAAGCTGAACCGGGTCCGATTCTCGCGGATTTATGTTGACTTTCGCATGTGGGGAAACGTGGCGGACGTTGCCGTAGCCGGCGGACATTTCCGAAGCACTCCCGTTTCCCCCGCCCTTCAGCTCCATCGCTCCTCCATACTGACTCCACTCCACCCTCTCCGGCGCTGAAGAACTCGCTTCTATGCGTCGACGAAACTTCTCAACTCGGTTTCCTTTTCGTTAAATGCACCTAATTATTGATTACTTATATTTTAATATTTCTGCCTAACATTGTTTAATATATAGGCACGATAGAGTTAAGCATGTAAAATTTTTTGCCTATATTTTTTAAAAATTTTCAGCAAAAAATTGGCTAGTTTTAGTAGTTAGATTTGAAAATCATAACTGTTCAGCGCTTTTTTCCTTACAGAAAAATAATATTATTTGCTTTATTTCTGCTGTCGTTTAAATTTTCTGTGATATTGATATAACCTTTTTATACAAGTACTTACGTAATGATGCCCCAAGAGTTTTTTATTATTTTATATATTTTATAAATGTATAAGTAAATGCTTTAATATTACACGTAAAAATTTTACAAAATTATTTCTACCAATTACACCTTAACACTAAAATTGTGGCAGTTTTCTTCTTACTTAATTTTTCTGATCTAGCCGTATTCATTTCTTGTAAATTCGGGTACCCAAAAAATACCATTTTTGATAAATAATTATGGGAATCATATTCAGAAAAAAAAGTAAAAAAATAGGGTTAAATAATACCTAATTCTAGAACGAAAAATATTGTTTGAGAATTATTCTTGCAATAGAAGCAATTGTCCAAACAATTGGGAGTGGAGGGGTTGGGGAATTTTTCTGAAATTATTTTGATACAATATAGACTTCATACACGTGTACATTTTAATTAAATTTGCAAATCTATCACAGTTTAATATTGACGTGGAATAATTTCCAAGCCTGTAAGAAATGAAGGTTAAAATTTCAACCACCGTTTTATAAATAAAAGTAGCTATTCCTGTATCAATAGCCAATGAACAAATCGATGAAGTTACAGTTTGCAGAGGACTGTAACTAACACCGCGAATTTTATTTGTCACACTGTATGGCAGCAAGTTAAAGACATGTCTCGTTCTTCGTCGTTATTGAAGTGATGAAATCTACCAACTTGTTCTTTTTTATGTGTAGTTGTCGCTGTGGAGGACAGACATCGTCGGCTACCCTGAGTGGAACATGTGCGGGGCATCCATCGCCTCAGAATACTGGGTCATCACTGCCGGCCACTGCAATACTATGTACGTAAACTAACTCTATTGACTACACCATAAAAAAAAATTGGGATGAAAAATGACAGACTTGTAAATGAAAATATCGTTACCAATATCTTCCAAAAAACCAAGAAAAACCACCATACCTTAATTCCAGTTACAGAAAGCAAAGGTAACAAAAAAATGAGAAATTTAACTGCTGAAAATAACTCCAAATATGAACTATAAAACTACGGAAAGAAAAAACACTAGTATACAGTATGTAACAAAATTTCGCAATTATTAAACGACTACAAATTTCTTAAACCGTGAAATAGTTGATGAAAGTCCTTCTATAAATGTAGGCCCATACATGTACACGTATTTTCTTGAACAACATAATTTCTCGAAATACAAATTTTTATCGGTAAAAGTAGATAGTTCTACTCTATACTCAACCATGAGAGAAATTACAGTAAGAAGCACCGTTACTTATTCACATTTCTTATGGTGTGTTCGTTTTGTGAATTTATGAATACATATTCCGCTATTGCAGAAAAATTGTAATCTTGATGTTGACATTCACAGATATTTTCTAGTAGAACCTACCAAAACTTATCTGTCTGCCACTATCGTTACCAAGTCATTGTAAGGGCACTTTCCTTGACTATGATATTCCAAGATTCTGAGGTTTTATAAAACCTTATGAATGCTCCAAAATTAAACTAAAAATAATATGAACTCTTACGTAAGAATTAAACCTATAAAAAAATTTAAAATATGACGTAATATTTAAAGTTTTTGGCCGTATTTGAAGACGTTAGCAACCCTAACTCAGTAACAGGCGCTGATCTATATAGTTTCTTTCTCTTTCTTCCGGTTGTGAAAAAAGTTTCCCTGTGTACCGGCTGTGTTCTTCTGTTAACAATGATAGTAGATACCAACGTTCACCTGTCCATACCATCTTCAGTTCTTCAGAGGATGCTTAAAAACATTTTCCTAGCGGTTTTAGTTTCTCCGGTCCCCTCGTGGATGAACCTCTTTGGTTGAATTTAGCTTTGATTATTATTTTTACCAGGCTATATTAAAGAAAACCTTATAATCATCTTCAGTAAAATATATCTATAATCTATATCTCTAGACCAGAATTAAGTATACTGTGTATACATAGTGTACTCAACAACACCGATAACCTAAGACTGCAGGTTTGTAACAAAAATATTAGCTGTTTAAATGTTTTTATGTATAATCTAAGGTATAAATGATTCCTGAGAGCAATGCGCGTCATTGAATTTGGAACTCAAACATTAGTTAACAGGAGATATTACAAACAAGTATTATATTTGGATTATATACTGACATGATAACGCCCTTCTTAAATGGACTAAGATATGTGACAATCTAGAAACCTATCATGATTATTAGCACATTTATTACAAGTATTTTGGGGTGCAACCATTATTTTGCATAACATTTTGTAAAGCAAGAGTTTAATATGTGTCAAAAACACCGATTAATAATAATGTAAAGCTTATGAATAAATATCACACAGTGTTATTTCCACGACTTCACTGTTTTCAAGTAATTCCAAACAATTAGTACCCAAAACGTAGAGAGCCTGCAGGTAGGCAACGTTTAAAACAGTCAAGTTTACATGTAGGCATGTGTTACACGGAAAGTTATTTCACGCTAACATGTGAACATACGAAGAAATATATGCTATTTTCAGGTTTGATGAATTTTCGTATATTTTCGCTTTTACATAGTTATGTACAGGAATAGTATGCTTACAAAAAGTCAATCTGCATGGTGTGTATAGATGAGGAAATATATTGAGGATCAATAAAGTGTGGGCTATAATCTCGGGTGAGATATGGAATTGTTGCCGTTTACAAGAGTAACCATTTCTTGCATAAACTATGTAGCAAATCAGCGGACATCACGTTGCTTCCAGTCAACTTACCCAGTGCAACGTTATATAAGCGTATTCAGAAAAACTTAAACACCAGACCCATTTGTTGTCAAATGAGCTATCTTAAAGAGTTGTGCGAGTTCGAAAGGGGGCGATTGCGGGAGCCCATAAATTCAGGCGTTCCATCAGAGAGATTTATCAGTATTAGAACGAGACTCGGTCGTCTGGTTGCGATGTCATTGTCAAGGGGTAATGTCATGGCAACACTGGTCCAAAAATAACTGATCGGGATAAGTGAACTCCGAACCATGTTGTTCTAACCAGTTGACCGATAACAATGTTGGCGATTGCAGATAACTTCCATCGCAGCTCAAGTACGGAGGCCAGTGATAGGACTCTCCACCGAGAGGCGATAAAATTTCGTTTTCAGAGTCAAGCTGTTGCCAGGTGCCCAATTATCTTTCAATACGGAACCAATTTACATCGTGTAAACAATACGTGTGGTGGAAGTCTTTAGCACCGGAGAGGGTGAAATGGGGTGAGGATGGAGCAGCGATGGAGCATAATGCTACCGTAGCTGACGTAATTTGCCTCCCGATAAGCGAAACATAGAATGATAACCGTACCACAGGAAACCATCAATCTCACGTACCAATGTCCCATGTTTAAGTGATGCAAACAATACAGTAATTTATCATAGAGTAGTGGAACGTCACGTCATGGCATTAGGATGGACGCGTCTGAACCTGGCGAATGCCTGACGAACAGTATTATACTGAGTGTAAGGATTTGTCCATAGTGAAATATGGTAAGTTTTGTAATGTCATGGGGGTGTTGCTCTTGGTTTGGGTTTGTATACTCGCAATTTAATAGACGATTCGATTGACTCTGTGAAGTAGCGAGACGTTGCGGGCAATAAAATGATCCCCGCAGTTTGGCAACAGTTTGACATTGACCCTTTCCTTTGTCAGCGTGCCAATTCTATCCATATAGCAAGGTTAATCGTGTCTTGATCTGAAGACAATCGGGAGAGACATTTAAACAGGCTTGCTGAATGCTCCGGTTTGAACCCAACAGTATACATCTCTGAGATGAGCTGGGGCGTTGTTTGATTGTTATATCCAATCGAACAACTGACATATAAACGGTTCACCACGCTACAAGTAGAATGGAAAAATAAAATCGATCTGCTGTCTATCAGAACGTAGTTCAGAGCCTGTCCTAGTGGATTAAGGTGTTAAAACAGAAAGTAGAGGGACAGGAGAAGTATTCGACATTCTATTTGTAATATGGATTGTACTTTTGGATCCAACAGAAATGAGTATCCGGTGACATTTGGCCACACAGTCTACTTATTAGTAAATAGTAAAAATAAAAAAGGTGTATTTTAAAAATATTTTATACCAAGAGCAGTGAGTGCTATTGACTATAAATCAGAATTGATTCCTTTCCCATCCATAATCTTGTTACGCTCCACCTTTTGCATTTAGGACACCCCTTACTACCAAGAAACGTAGGGAGGAAATGTAATTATGTAGGAGGTATTCTTTTCTTATTGGTTCCTAAGTTTATTTTACACGTATTATATCTATGAAAAAGCACTCTTCCCTACCAAAAAAAGTTACCTTTTCATTGTGATCGAAAGTGTAATAAATAGGCTTTCCAGTTCGGCAGAAACCATAAACGAATGACAGACCACCGAGTTTTCAAAGGGCTATAAGATCTAGCCACAACCCACTGAATCCACAAATTTGTCCAACCTATGTATACCTGGATAAAATTATTTATTCGACTGATCGAGGGGGTGCACGGTAATAGACTGGACTTGCATTCAGAGTACCCTAAGTCAATTCTCTTTTTTGCCATTCTGATTTCGGTTTTGCATGGTTTTCCGAGATAACTTCGCGTAGATGCCGATATGGTTCCCGCTCCGGATTGTCCGATCAATTTATTCCTTCTTTATAATAACTCGCTGGAGAAGAAACTTTAAAAAGTACATAAAATAATATTTTGGATATTTTACAAGTGCATAGCACTGGAGGAATCTGAACACCGGTATATCAACCAGCAAGTCATGGTTTCGAGATCTGCTTCGAAAATGTTCGTTTAAATCTATTTTTAGTGGGTTGCGACATGTCTTCATGAAATACTTCCCATGGAAGTATGTGGTATGTTAATACGTAGTGTTTGGAAAAATTTACGTATCCAGTGAGATTTCACAGCTTTATGCATTATCCTAACTTCAGATATTTGAACGTTTGCTACTCATACAGGGAAAAGCCAATTTTACTGCTGGACAGGTAGCTACTGGGCGTATTTCTAGACATTAGACAACTGCAGGTGTAAAGTTGAATATATTAGTGTATGTGTGTATATGCAAACGTTTAAGTATGTATATGTACAGAATGACAAGTAATTTGCGGATACGGATTGCACCACACGAACCTGTGATATAAACTAAGTATAACATATAATTTGGTAAAAACGCTAAAGGCCCTTAAAAACGACATTAAAGTATGTAAAATTACTTTATTTCACATTAAGCACGGCATACAGCATCAGCATAAAAAACGTCGAAACGTTATAACAGGTGTTCGAGATTTGCTCTGCCCATAGCAACGCGTTTTCAGCACGTTGGATGCATGCAGCATGCATGGAGCTTGGCCGCTGGATGCTCCCATGGCCACTGCCATGCCCCAGTACTCACTGCATGTGAGCTCCATGTCCTCTTTGGCACTATGGAGCTCAGCTCGTTCCCTTGCCGTACGCCTTACGACAAACATATTAATTGCAGCATTGCCACATGCCCTCACCTCTATGTAATTGGAGTACCACATGTTTGCTACGTGGTTTTTGGACATTTCATGTTGGTTTTCTCGTAAACGAAGGTTCTTATGTATTTTTACCAAAGAGTATTTTATACATAGTTCTGATCACAAATTCATGAGGTGGAGTCCGTATCCATGAATTACCTGACATTCTTTACATTATTATCTGTTGCCTTACATTCCCTGAAGAGTACCAAACATTCCTGTCCATTCCTAATTACAATAAAAACTACTAATCAATAACTAATGTGTGTACAGGATGAAAGCCAGCGCCATGTTTGTCAGGGCTGGCAACACCTACAAAGATAATGGAACCAGGTACGACGTAGCCGAAACCATCACCCACCCCAAGTTTTACGAGCACGACGACGGCTCTGCCGATTTCGACATTGGACTTCTAAAGGTAAGAAATGCTTGCACCGTAGATTCATTTTATCATTTTCTGAATAATACACTAGGGGAATAGTCATGGAGTTTTACATAGGTATGCAAGTAAAAGTTATTATAGTTAGATTTAAAAAACTGGTTTAATAGGTTACATATTGTGAAAAAATTACAAATTACTCTCACTGGTTGGTTACGGTAAGATTAACTAACCTAAACTACTACATCTCATATATATCGAATAATGACAAAGTCTGACTGTAGGTATGAATGATGAGTCACGTGCAGCGGCGTGTGAAGAACTGTTGCAAGGTAAGCTGACGTTAACAAGGGGTCCCTTGCCTGCTCGTTCCGAGTGGTCGAAATACATTCTGTTTCCCTAGGCTGCACGGTGGTTACTTACTCCTGCTGCGTGCACCGAGAATGTACAGCAGTGGGAAAGCACCAGCTTACCTTGCAACACTTTACCACATGCCACTGCTCACGTGTTCTGTAACAATTTAAATTAATCCTATTGGATACTAAACCCATGATTTCACTCGTAGCCCAATTAAAATGTGTCATTTTGACTGAATTATTACTGTACCTGTGGGTGTAAGATAATGTGCTGAATATTTGTGGAGCGATGGGGTTTAAGGACACATGATTCGGCCACTTGATTTTGAAAACTGGGCTCATTTGTGTGTGTGTGACGAAGGGTTATATTTTAAATAATAACTACCCAACTAGGTACGAATATGTTTTACTGCAATAGTCATAAACGTGAACTTCGACAACTCATTTACTGGACGTAGTGTACATTTTTGACATATCAGTCCATTGCGACGACTTTCCTAAACACAGCGGACCATCGTCATCATCGCTTAGAATGGTGTCCCACCAGAGATGCAGTGGGGTTGGTGTGACGGTTGGGT
>NQII01000456.1:14403-24725 GCA_002778355.1 Clitarchus hookeri | reverse complement strand
TTATAAAAGTTTCAAGGACTTAGTTTTTTCATTCTAGAACCCCCCCGCGCCTGGTTTTTATTATAACACTATTTGTGAATTTTAAGCACTCGGTAGAGCTATCTTTTAAGAATGCTTCCCAATTACCTAGTATTTCTGTAAAAATTAAATGAATTTATTGATTTTAAAACCGTTGAAAATCTTTACTGTTGGTTATAAATAATGATTTACACGCCAGGAATACCTGGGATTTTCATATTTTGTGCAGAGGGGTGTATGAAGTAATGTGCTTCTTCCCGATGTCTTGCATCTCTTCTGTGTCCTAGATTGTGAGTCATAAGTAAAAGGATAACAATAATAGTATCAATTTTAAGCGTCTTTAAGGTGTCACAACTTTCATTTTAATAGTATTCGTGAGTTGTCACTGAATGTGTAACTACAGAATAAAAACAATATGATGTAATTTTAATCTATATTTTACAAAAAAATACGCAAAAAAAAAAACACGGATAAGCTTTTGATGTCAGCGAAATGTATTTTATCATTATATAAAATACGAAACTGAGGCGATATGTTCATGAGAGTGGCAGAGATGCATCTCAAGGGACAAGAGATTGCAAATCTGAAGCGTTCGTCGACGCACGGCGAATGAGGAAGCAACGAAAGGATGCTATATGAACTTGAATGATGAACGTATAATACCGGGGAACGGAAACTATAGTTAATTCACAGTTACTTCACACTTTTCTGAATCCTTGATGACGTTATACCTTCAGGATATCCCTCAGCCTCGTGCATGCAAAGTCTAACTGAGTCTAGAAAATTATACCAGAGACACAGCGCACCGCATTTGTGCTCACTGGTTGTAACAATAGTTTGCATAAGAACTATTTATTACTAGGCATTACCAACACAACTATTATCTCCTTGTCTTTATTCATATTAATTATAATGTAAATATTGCAATTTATTAAAGATACAATTAAAAAGGCGCTAAGAAATATACTATAAACGGTTGTCTCATAAATCCTACTGCATTTTCATTCGGACAATAATACATAAATAAGCAAAACTATTAAAGTTTTAATACAGAATATGGAAATATACTTTGTACTGGCTCTATTAACGTGATGACAAGACTAAAATTTCAGCAAGCACTAATATCCATCCTCACTGCTTGTGATAGTCGTGGTTCTTCGTAGTGGTGCTTCCAGGGAAGAAAGTAGTATACAGTCAATAGTATAACATCGCAGATGGGAGATATGGTTACAGCCTGAGACATTCCTCGAAACAATCTCAGCATATCTTTTATTTAGTTACTGTTTCTACCATAGACTAAATATGAGGTTGACCGATCCTGCTGGGTGTGCATAACCAGTCTCCGTGTCCTAACAATGAACTGGTTTTCTGCCTACACGACTAGCAAAAACAGCGTGGATTAGACTTCAGGTTAGAATGCTCTTTAGTGAACAAGTGCTTTGAGACGTTTTTATACTTCTTATAACCAATTCGTAACGTAGTTTTGTTAAATAAAAATTGGTAAAAGTGTTTTATTAATACAATAGTGTTTGCCGTTTAAAAATTAAGATGTAAACGCACACGTTCATCATTGTAGACCATGTGACTTTGACAGTCGTTTTGGTTTGGGGTACGTCAATCTTGGGTACTTGCGCAGAAGACGAATCGATCTACATCAACTTAAGTCTATGGTTTCTGTCGATAGGAAGAATTTCTCTTACTATTGGCTAAGACCTTCGGGATTAATGTTTGCTCTATTTGAATGCGTCACAAATACATAGGTTTCTGAACGAACATGCTTCGTATTCGAACTACCATAACTTACAAAAAAAAAGTATAAACATCAGTTTAAATTAATTTCCTGAATACTATGTAAAAAAAAATGTTCCTTTGAAATTCACTGCACACAGTTACAGCTAACCACAAACTGCAGCCTAGTAGAAAATAATAAGATAAACATGTTATCTGTATTTATATAGAAAGCAGTAGTTACTCGTTGTCTGCGTCTAAACTTGGGAAATAGTTTTATATTTGTGCAGTTCACAGGTTTTCGCAGCTATTGACTGTAAGCAGTAGTCTTTTGGTTTTCAGCAATGTTGAGGTATCAGAATTAAGGATATTTCTGCAGACATTGCAGTTGCCAATTCGAAGGTTGCAGTCTGGCTACGTAACGAGATGCTGTTTGGGCTTTACTGTCTCTGTAGAACCTAGTTTTGAATTGGAATGCTTCCTAAACCACCACCGAAAAATCTAGACATGTTACAGTAGAAAATATTATCTAATGCTAAAGTACTATGCGCATGCAGGTACTTTCTTAAGCGATATCTCCTAACGCCAAAAACAGTAATCATATCGCAAAAAGAAGCCTCGTATACCCATTTTGTTGAAACAAGTCACATGCTGTTTCTAAATTTTAATGGAATGGTGTGGTCAAAAAAATTTTTACTGACAAATTAATGTTGAGAAGGTTCCATATCGTCTCATCGTTCGGATTACAAAGGCGAAACTGTATGTAAGTAGGACTGTTATAGGGCTGTTTACAAGTGCTGCCGGTTGAATTATCTACGTGAGGGACTACAAGCCGACAGCCAACAGCATGAAGAATGAATTTATAACATCTGAGATTCTGAATTAAATTCATATTAATGAAGAGATCTGCATGTCTTCTAGTGAGTTCTTGTGATTCTGTGCACTTAAATTTCATTCGAATACTACACGAGAACAGTTTCCCTTATTACTAAAATTAGAGACACATATGAACAGGTACGAACTTTACTTAGTGAATTTGAATGTAAAATTTTAAAACAACAGCTTACTGAAATACTAATTACAGTATGAAATTAACGCATCCGTCAAAACAGCAAAATTGCACGTCTCTCATGCACGTCTCCTATACGATCACCCCAAATGGAGCACTGATACATAAACTACCAGCAGTTATTTTAAGAACATTCGGTATTAGTACAGAGTCATTTTTAACATTTGTACTCTAATGTTGGTGAGAAACACAAATATATGTAAGTACCACTATAATGGAAGAGAATTTAGTACGCTTAACATGATATCATTACAAACAAATGACCAGAGTTTCAGAGAAATGCAACAACATTACTTGCAAAAATCAGAATTTCGTAAAGTCTACACGAGCTGCAATAAGAGCTACTACATGCGGCGGTATCAAATAAAATAGGCTTTGGATGCTTGTGCCCGAGTTCGCAGTTCGTCGGTATTGACTGTTGGATTACAACAAAGGGCTAGATGCCAAGTTATTTCAGACAAGTTCAATACGAGACATTTATAGCGAACACTAATGCTAGGGAAGAAGCGTTATCTGCCTTGTTTCGAAGACGGCCTTGACACTTCCGGTAACGTGCGGTTAGTAGTTGTTTTGTTGGAGTATGGCTCCAGGAGTGTGCTGAAGGAAGGATACGACATAAATCTCCACAACTTCCTTGATGTAACAGCTGTTGTTGAGAGTACCCACTATTCGTAGCAGCCGAGATCGCCGGCGTTACACAATTTCTTCCCAAACCAGCACGACAATCGAGGAGAATAGACTAAGAAACACGAGAAAAACATAAACGGGACTGTCGTTTCCCAAAAATGCTGACAAACAAAACACAATAAGGGGAAGCGCCGAGTCCCTTATCCACGTGGTCAACCACACTTAGCAAACACAACACGATACGTAGACTACACACTGTAACACTCAAAAACATAATTAACGTAACGTACTATTGTTTCAGTTAATATTTACCCGCTTCATCAAAATAATTGTCCAAATAGATAATTATAAGTGTAAAACATTCAAGCTTTGGTCCCTTGTAAAACTCGTGTGAAACATGTATGAAAACGACGAAACGCCATCTTAAACGTGTATATTGCAGGAGTGCCACTCTAATGAATTACATCAGACACAGTGCTTTTATTTTTGGAAAATTGAAGAGCCTAAGTACTACTAGCAAATAAAACCCACTTGTTCCTAAATTGTAAAATAAATAATTTGCTACCTATCAAGTATATAATATTACCGCATAAATAACAATTGACGGTTCCATTAATTAAAAATTAGGTCGGTCAAGTCGAATTTCGAGGATAGCGACTGAAAAATTGCTTCAGCCTTGCCCTAGAGTGTATCCACCCCTTGCGCAGTCCTTTGCAAAGCAGACGATGTCGAACCTTGGAAGTAGTTGCAGTTTTCCAACGTTTTGCTACCACTGAAGACGAAGCTGAATGGTCCGTCACCTCTGTGCAGATCAGGAGTCTGTCATCCTGTAGTGTCGCAACGTTTTGTGGCCTAGTTTTGAGTTATCGGATAGTCCTGTTTTCTTCAGTCCACTGCTTCTACTGTCGCATCACTGTCGTGGCATTATGTCTCGTATGAGCAGATATTTCGCGGTACGAAATTCTTTCTTCACGTCGCACAGACAGGTATTTGTCCTAAAAAGCTGGCCAAAAGTATTTAAGGGTGTTTAACTTATTGTTTAGAGTTAATATGTAGTTTTAAAATGTATTGATTAGATTTATATGCAATTTACGTTGATACTATACAGTATCATAGTAACTAGATGAAAGGCATTGATGATACAAAACAAACAAAATGGTTATATTGGAAAATATATATATATTTATATATAATTCGTATAATCAAATAACATCATTCAGAGTCACAATTCTCATTATCTTCATCATAATCGTCATTGTTTTCACCAATAATATCAAGGGAATCATTAGAAAAACTGGTATCAACTAGTGAATAACATGGGTATATGCTTTTACTTGCAGCTTTAATAGTATTGTACTGCTTAGAAGTGAGGTCAGCATCCACGAATACAGCTAAAGCTTTTGTTGTTGAAAGTTTTGTATTTTGATGGGTATTGCCTTTCTCAGCGGATATTATTATTCTTCTGTATTTTGAAGCCCGAGTTGGAGTTAAAGAATCGCCTTTAATAATTTTCGATAAATCGGTTTTGCCAGCAGCCCGTGTGCTCATATGCGTAGCATACGTCAACATTTAGTGAGATATCTCAGATGTAAGTTGTTCGGTTTAGCGCCTCTTACTCCTTTCACTGCTTTCGTCAAATCCCCTACTCGGCCGACCGGTTCTCGGAATTGTCGAAATAGGCAGCGATATTGTTTCCTTTAGCCATAAATCGTTGTTTCTTCGAAAACTATTTGGAAGTAACTGCAGTTTATCTTCGGGACATTTAGTTTTCTCCACTAGTTTCTTCACAAGAAACTCCAGTTTCTCATCAATTTTTCTATGCTCACATTGCTTTATTATATTGAAAATAGCTTCCCTGGTAATCTTCATTGGTGGTTCAGCAGTAAAATCTATAAACAAACGACACAAATCTTATTAAATAAATGATATTTGAAACTAAACTTGATTTTAACTTTCTTACTTGGTCACTTATTTTGGCAATTACGGTGAAGGGCCGAAATGGGCGGAATGTTTTGTTGCGGATATTACAACTAGAATGTAACGTGGAATGCGTAGAAACCAACAATATGGTTTAAATCACTTTAACTTCTCATTAAAATTATCTCGGAACCTGAAAATGTATCCACAAATAGACTAAAAAATAGTTATATCTTTTGATATATTTTTTTCGATGTATTTAAAAGAGAATAAGTTAAACTAACTATTAAAAGCAATGAACCTACCTTCATCTGAATAATCCATAGCAATTTTTTTCAATATGCACACAAAACAACACTTTACCAACACAGAAATGTTTTGAACATTCCAAATACAACGGTGAGAACTCATAGAGTGACACGCACAACAGATGCATTCCGACTAAAGTGCGAGCACAGGGTGGCCACTTACGACGTGATTAACTGGTTATTGTTTAGAGGGGGCAGTCCCATTGTGTTTGAGTGACAAAAGACAGACTTTACTTAAAATTTGTAATGCGTACTTTTGGCCAGCTTTTTAGGATAAAAACCTGTCTGTTCGTCGCTGAGTATTTGGCCACGTTCAAACTCCGTAATGTGCTTAAATGGCGTTCTTTCACGTGAACGAGGCACACTGACGCCAATAGGAACGATTACAGTGCACTGAAAATGAACAACTGTAATTGCCTGGATCCTCAAGAATCTTACATTTATACACTTTTACACGACAGTTCAGAGGGCGCTGCTATATAAAGGCAAGCACAATCAGTCTAAAATTCTTATCATTTGCATAATATGCCTTGCTTTCTATTTAATGTGAGTTTCGTTTCATTTTCATTGTTCATTCATAGTGAGGCATTTTCCAAACATCTGCGTGTATTTAACGGACTTATTAATATTTGGTTATTTAACTTTTCCTTTAGAAGTTTGCTATGACAAGAAATCTATCAAATTTTCTTAATCAGCAAAGCATCTGCGGATTATGGTGGCAAATTTCTCAGCAAAAGCCAAGGACGTAATATTAGGCTACCAAAAATTGCCTACTTTAATTGTTTCACTGGTATTACATTGCATATTTTCTACACATTTAAATATAACACAAATTTGTGTTTGGAATACAGCAACACGAAAAGATAAAATTATTTATCACGAAAAATTACTCACTTATAAAAAAATTTTGTCTCTTCCCGTTTACCAAATATTTTCAAGTCATTTTTGTCTATTTTCCCATTAGTTCAGAGAGTTGTGAATTGTGTAACAAAAATCACATTAATACAGGGAATATACTATAAGATATATCGGTAATTTCCAACGAAAATTGAGTTACAGCAAATTTTTCACACATAAATATTTGACAATTTTTTAGTACAAAGCTCTTAATGACAGTAGTATGTTTATCTTCGTTCTGAGGCATTGGCATCTGGCATCAGGATTCAGGATTCGACCGCCATCTTGGTTGACATCACAGGCGCGACTGGCAGTCTTGTTCACCTCCCTCCTCGCTGCTCTCAATTCACGGCCGGCCATTCCAGCGACCCGTAACCCTAGAAATTATTATAGTAAATCTTGTTTTAATGAATATTATTTTAATAAAAAATTTTCTATAAAAATTTTATAAGAATTTAAAATTATCGGTTTGCCACCTTATATGTTTAATAATTATATCGGTTTAGAGTGTCGCTGAAGATCATAATTCCATTTTTATACTTTTTTCATTAATTAAAGAAAATTTAATTGAGTAAATTTGTAAAAATTTTATAATTTCGGTCTACTATCTCGGATTTATAGTAAGTCCCAGTCGCACTTTTATCTGGCAATAGTTTGTCAACTATAATAGATATATATTTATAAAAAAAAATGGGTTTTATTCTATTGCGATAGTTCATTCCAGGTAGGAGCTTGTAATAAAAATATGCGAATATTAATAATTTTTTGTTAAAAAAAAACCGTTAATGAAAAAGGTGATATTCAGCTCTGCGTTTTATAAAATTTAAACAAAAAATAACAAAACTGCCTAGCAGGCTTGCGAGACGTTTTTCATAACAGGCGTGCATCTAGACGCCATTACGAGGAAATTAAGGGTTAGACCTCCAAGCCACGTGCATCCCGTGCGAATAAACCTGGAAGGACCCGGTTATAACTGACCGTATTCAATGTCAGGGCCGCAGGTCTCTGCGGCTTATGTGATTTTGGTGAAACGGGGAATGGGTTTGGAGAGGGGGAAGGAATACGAGGGAGGGGAAATATTCCAGCCCGAAATACTATTTTAACTCAGGAAAGCCCTGCTGAACGTTGATCTCGATCGAGCCTAATCATTGATGCAAGTTCCCGGCGGAACCGGCGTTTTCCTCTCCAAACCTCCCCTCCTGGTGGCCGATACCTATTAACAGGTTATANCTTCAGCGTGTGGTAGCCGAGACCCCAGTTTGCCGGAGCCACAGCTCTGATCTTGTGGAACATTACGATAGCCTTAATGATGCAATCATTGATGCAAGCCGAACAGTGTATAAGGCAAACCTTCCGCGGTTTTCAATCTTTATGCGTCCTGTTATCAGCGTCGTCAGACACCTCTGTTCCGGCCACGGAGGCCATGTATGGTTTTCGGCCTTGACCAATGTGCATCACTTACATATTAAAACTTCACGTGCGCGTATGCACACGCACACACATGCACACACACACGTACACATTGGTGTCAAAGCTCACGGCTCTGTACGCATAGTATATTCTGTAGCATATAAGAAGGCCACTTTTTGACAGCTCGGCGAAAGTAGCACCACTGTCTACATCTGACTACGTATCATTCCGCCTTCAGCTTGTCCGTCAAGTCAGGGCTGTATTTTTTAAAATCAAAACGCTGTCAGCTAATCCACTTGTCATTGTACTGTAATGCTAAACGAATTTAAAATATTTTAATACTGACATCTGTCTAAAAAAATAAGTAGGTTATAATAGTAAAAATATAAAATGTTGCAAATAATTAAATATTTGCTGACTCTTTTTTAATTTGTCCGAGGTAGTGAATTTGGGTTAACATTGTATCTATTATCACACTCTGGACGTTATAGCTAATATATTCGAGTTGGAAATATGTGACGTGGAATAACGTTAGAATTGCTTAAAAACTATTCACGCGTGTCTCGTTTTTTACGGAAACAAGGAGATGTGTTTCGAGAGAACAATATGGCGTATAATTTACGTATACGAACGATTACTGGCCGAATATAAATTACGTGCACTCCAAATCGTTGTACATGAAATATATGTTACTTTAAAAATCATGCAGAGCTCGTGGAAAAATATAACTACTGGCATCTGTTTGTAAATTCGTTGTATATCGCGCAGGAAAGCGGTTCATTTCGGGCTGGTAATACTTCGCAAAAGATCCGACAGATGGCGCGCACAGCACATCACTGTGAAGTTTGAGCAACCTTTTTTTTTGGTCAAGAAATAGCGTCTTTTTTAAAGTAGATATTTTATATATTACGGGCTGGAAATATATTTAAAATTCGTGTCTTTTCGTCAAATTATTAGAAAAAATAGTTCAACAATATTAGGTAATATTTTTGTATGCTTTTGGAATTAATATCAAGGACGCATTTAAAGCGAGGTTGGAGAGGGATGATACGACGTGAAAAAGCGTTCTGAAGTTAGCACAACTTCAGAAAACTTTTCTACGTCGTATCGTTATATTGTACATTTCATTTTGAACACATATACATAACTACATTATCACGAAGTTTAGTTTTTAACACTAACAACCATTGTGTTGTGACCTCGTAAAATAAAATGTATTAATAAATCTAAGAACTCTTTCCTATCCGCGTATTTTCTGCTTTTCTGGTGTGCATCGGCAGTGCACTCAGAATAGCCAACGTAATTTTAACTTTTGTTCGTTCGTGCATCAGCTGATACAGGATTTTGTAAATGGCACTTTGTTTGTTTGGTATACGTAAAATTGCCACTCACTGACTGTCAGAATCTGACCTTCTTATATGAAATGGACCATAACGCAGGTTCAACATTATAGACACCCGAGCTCACATAAACTTCGTTTTAATATATATATACAATATTCGCCAAACGTTTGATTGCAGTTGGGTAGCTAGCAACAAAAAAAAAATCCGTGACTAGATCCGTTTTTAATATTATTTCAGATTTTCCTCTCTCTTAGCCGGATCGTGAATTTGTGAGCAGACACTCGCGTATCATGAAGTACCTGGGACGCATTGAATTTTCTTAGACACAAAAAAATTATGTAATTTTATTTTCAACAGGTTACTATCAAACCCACTAAAGATGCAATCCTAACGTTCACTAACAATACGAGGGATCGTTAAGAAACTTAATTATCTGTCAATAGTTTCGCAATAACGAAATACTCGAATAGGAAGAGTAAGTGTTTAAAATTAAATTCTATAATTATTTAATTTTCACAGACGTATCCTGTAACACGAGTCCCATATAAATTAAGAAATTGGTACACATAATGTTTCCTTTAAACATTATTCACGCATGGTACGGGTTGGATACGGTAGAAATGCGTAATAATAATTTTAGCCGTTTAAGTCGCAAGCAGAACAAAGTCTTTTATAATTTGTGTGCAGAATACCATAAAATAAGTGTAGGGAATGCACTGCTCTGAAAAAAATTTTTAAGTAATACATTACGGTAGAAGGAAAAAGTTTCTTCGTTTGATAATAATCGAGAATGAGAGAAAGAACACTACTGTAGCCCGTGTGCTAACAAGAGCTGCACATTGCTCGAGAAAATACCGTAGAAAATAGTTTTGACGAAAACTGAGTGCTTCATTTTAATAATATTGCATTAATCGCTATTTCTTCCGGGTGGCTACACATGGTGGAAGTCACCGAACCACCTGTGTCATTTTATTTTAAATTATATATTTGATCAGTTGTCTCGTA
>NQII01000456.1:0-13900 GCA_002778355.1 Clitarchus hookeri | reverse complement strand
TGGCAAAGAGACCAAATTTCTGATGACCCATAAAGGGGTACTCAGGTAAAGGCTTCACAAAAAGTAAGTCGGAGTATCTCTGATTGGCGAGGAGGACAGGTTTGAAGAGAAAACCGGTAGATAAACCGAGTAACGGCATCAAGAAATGTGAATGGCCCGAAGAGACCAAGAGGGGAAAGTGCCGTGCACTGTCTTACTCATCCGAGTACAGTTGCAGTGCGGGAGGATGGAGGGTGTGCTGGCCTTCGGGCCTTAAAACCTGTGCTTGAGTGGTTTTCTCGTGTGTCTCTCTCTTCATTTCTTTAACTATTTATTTCGCGTTCACATTTTCTTAAATACGAAAGTTTTTCATTGCTATGTTCAATGTCGTTCATTTCCAAACTTTGTTTGGCTCCTTCAAAAATTAACTACTTACTGATAATATTTTAAATTTTAAGCTCAATCTCTTAAAAAATAAATAAATCACAGCAAATTTTTTAAAACATTTAGTTAAAATTACACGAGGAAACACATAAGCACTTGAATAAATGTCTTTATATACATGGACCTCTTCCACGGCGAGTTCACCTCTCGATGTCCTCTTCAGCGACCCAGAAATTGTAGCGGGCAGGAAAACCCCACAATTTGAGTTACTCCCTTCCCTTACGTCGTTTCAGCACCTTCTCGATCAAATACACGTCTGAAAACTTCGTAGGCTGGATCTTTTCGGCGTAGAAACCACCATGGTTGGGTATGTTGTTCAGATCTTCGAGATAGTAGGTCCTCGGAGCGTAGTTGTGTATATATCGCAGGGAGATGATAAAACCGGAGATTTGATCAAATCCCTAAGGTAGATGATCAATTCACGGAAAATGTTAAAATTACCTCTATGGGGTGATTTCCCTAAATAAAGTAAGTGATTTGATCAAGTCCCTTAATGGTTTTAGTGAAAAGATGAAATAAAGAAGTCAGGACTCGCCGAAAGCGTAGTCATAAATTACGCACCGTGGCCGAGCCCCAGCGCCGGAAGGAAGGTTCACTACTTGTGTTATGGCCGTTCAAGGCTCGCCGGCAATTTTTTATAGGTAATGAGGCTACCAGCTTCAAGTATAACATCTTTTCGCTAAAACAGTTAAGGGACTTGATCAAATCACTTACTTTCTTTAGGGAAATCACCCCACAGAGTTGTCATTTTAACATCTTCCGTGAATTGATCATCTACCTTAGGGATTTGATCAAATCTCCGGTTTTATCATTTCCCTGCGACATAAACATTGCACACGAAACAGTTCGGGGCTCTAATTCCATGTGAACCCCTTCTCGACAACACGTTTCTGTTTGGATATGCATACCAGGTCACTGATTTTGGCTTTAGTCTTGCAAGGGTCCATCCTCTTCGGAACGGCATACACGGTCCGAACCCGGGAGTCGTCCTTAACGTTTTCGGTCTTCATGCTAGTGGTTGAATGGCAGAATTATATTCGTGGACGAGTTTCGGCAGTAGCCCAAGTCACTTGAATGATCCGTTCGCCGCGAAATGCTTCCACATCTAGTCCTTCAGAGTCCTGTTTAACCTCTCGACAATGGATGCTTTGAGGTTTACTGTAAATGGCATAATGATTTATGTTATGTTTCTTTATCAGGGCCTTGAACTTAGCATTGTAGAATTCCTTACCCTGATAGGTATGAAAATTAGTTGGGATGTGTTCTTCATGTAACATATCCGCCATGACTTCGGTGACATCACATTCATTCTTCGACTTGACCGGCCTGGCCTAGGAATTTTTGCTATAGGTATCGATGACGGTCAAGATGTATTATACAGTATAATTTCAACGAGGTTAGCTTGAAACAGATAGCTCATCCCACAAATCACGACTTTACAAGGATGGCAGTTGTGCCTGGCAGCCGCATGCAGTTCGTGGGAGATTCCCAACCGACTCATCGTATGTAGCCTCCCTCCTTCAGTTCTTTGAAGATAGATACAATATCGATTGTATGCGAGTAATTTCCAACCCTTTGTAAAGCGACCAGTAGTAATAGTCTATCCACCAGTTCGTTTGGGTCGTCCCAAAATATATAGTCGTTGATCTTGTCACCATCTATCTTCATCAGTGTTTCCCCACTTTTCAGTGTTAGGTTGCTGAAGAGATCTGCGAGAATGTCAATATTTTCGAGATCTTCGTCGTAATAAGCACTGGTCTCGGAACTGTTATCTTAGTAAAGTTCGTGCGTGAGTTCGAGCAACATCTTGTATTCCAGCAGGTCGGATTCTGAAAATCCGTAGGATCTTTGCGAAATAGTAGTTCATAAAGCCCGGGGGTTCCACACATCTTGTAATCGCCTATTTGAATGATCTCACCTGGTAAAAACTCTGTAACATTAGCATGGAGGAAACATTTATCAATATGCCTGTACATACTGTATATCGTATAATTATTACGATATGTATTTTATCATAGGTACCGTTGAGCCAGAGCATTAGATTTCAGGGCTTTATTCGGTACCTTTCTCTTGTCAGCCAAATCAACATCCGATACATCGTCCCGATCCGTTTGTACGTCATCATGTTTCCTTAACTTCGTAGGCTCAGCAGTATCGTCAACTTCAATTTCTACGACTACAAGTGCTACATCGCTCTCCCTGAGTACATCGAGGCATTTAATGTAGTTTTGGGCTTAAAGATTTCTTCATTTATAAGGTCGCGCGAAAGTCTAGCTCTCTTGGCAAGCAAATACTTCGAGCTAACCGACTGTATCACTAAATGCAGGTCACTAGCAATGGCCGACATCACACTGAATAAAAATTGTTACTGTTGCTCTCTTTTATGGGTTTAGTCGGGAGTCTCCGACAAACGATTTTCGATCCTTTCCAGGTATTCGGTGCAGTTTTCCAATATCTCCTTGCATTGGTTTTGAATATCCGTTTCGGTGACGAGGCGAGAAATCAAAGTAGCTAATGTATGCTCTATAGAATCTTTCAGAAATTTTAGATTCTTATTATTTTGTGCCGATGCCACATTCAGTCTGTCAGTAATTAGCCTTTGAACACTCGTTTTATGCTCGCCCATTGCAATTAAATCACGAACAATCTCGGTCTTCACACGATCCATCTTTGCCCCTAGCTTGGAGAACGAAGTACAAAAGAATTTGCTCTGATCAGCCAACACATTACCAGTTTCAAGGATGAAATGTTCAATTGCAGCATATTTGTTCGGGTCCACCAAAATTTCGAGGTATTTTTCTACCAGCATCGCAAGTTCTATCGTTTATTGGTACGAGACAACCTTCATCTTAGTCTTTTTCAAGCCGCAGATTGAGGCTACTCTGCCCGGATTTAGATATGATGTAACACATTCTCGACGATCGATGATGAACTCATTTAATCCACGTTGGTATCTGCCATTATATAGAAGCCAATCTTTTACGATCACCAAAAATCCATACTCGTCTTTCCTAGTACAAAGAACACATGCTCTTTAAATCCGATAACAACATATCTATATTGACGTAGTCATCGTACACATACCGCAAATTCATATTATCCTTGCGAAACAGCACCAACACATTAGCATTGCCGCGAATCATTTGTTTGGGTAGGGGAAATTAAGTCTGGCTGAGGTACACAGAGTCTACATTCACATGCCATCTCATGCTGAAGTACTCCTGGATGCAAGCACTTTATGTATGCACTGTTCCGTGTTTATAATAATAAAAAAATGTATAAAAGGAGCCTATTTATAAGATTTTTGGCCAGTTCACCACGATGTCTCGAAGAGGCAAGACCATAGCTGGAAGCGGTATTGTCTATATGCTGATAAAAAATCTACCGTTCAAGCTGCACATTCCTCGATACAAGTTTTGCGGACCCGGGACGAAGTTAGCTAAGAGGCTGACACGAGGCGATACGGGTATCAACGTTCTGGACGAGGCGAGCAAGCAATACAATGTCACCCACTCCCTGAACATAGATCTACAAGCATGGCACCAGGCAGAAAATATATTATCGCAAAAAGGCGATGAGATTAGAAAACCGTCAAATGCTGGTCTCGGAGATATAATTGTAGTCTAGAGTGTTTCCAAATGATAAAGGCCATGGTGAAGATGGGAATGGGGCGAAAAGCAAGTGGAAGTCACAAGTGAAACAAAAAATGGCGAAAAAGGGAAGGAAAGCATGCAAGACCAAGAAAATATTTACTGGCGGATTTTTTCCACTACTTTTTACTGCACTCAGGGCCCTCGGGGTCCTAATCGGAGACACGAGCGATATAGTCTGAGCCATCAACACAAAATCAAACGAACGGAAGCAGTTGTCTGTGGCACAAAGTCGCAATGAAAATATGGAAGCTATCGCCATGGGTAAAAAACATGACCTGAGGCCATATGCAGTGGGAGAAGATATGTAAAAGCAATGCAGCTGAACGAGGCAATAATGAAATCTCTACCGAAACGGCCACTCACGAACGTGGATTTGGAACTGTTTTCATGGAAATTTAGATACATAATGTTCGTGGAGTGTTCATGCGAAATGCTTTGCCCCCTAAACCCAAATGTGATGATTTTGTGCCATAATCAACCTGGACACGACAGCCAATCTTCGTATGCATTGGGTAACTTATGCCAAACGTGGCAAATGTGCAGACTACTATGACAGTTTAGGTAATTTGCGTCCACTACCCGAACTGCGGGAGTACCTGAAAAATTGCAAACTTACTTACAACTACGAGATGGAGCAGATGCATAACACATGTCACTGCGGACATTTGTGTCTTCACTTCCTTGTTCGTTATTGCAAGTAATTGAATAAAATGGCTATACATGGACTGGAAACCATCAATCATTTTGATAATGCTTACCTTGACAGGTCGTAGCTCAGAGCTGCGTGCTGTACACTTTCCTCCACTCGACCTGGAAGGGGAATGGTGAATAAGTTTGGTCGATTTTCAGACCTACAATGCAATACAGAAAATCGATAAAAAAAAATTGCAAGTTGTATCTCGTGAAAAGTGTCAACAGATGAAGCGAAGTTAAAGACTTTACGAAACCGGATTCCATTGGAATGGTGCTAGGGTCCGAGCCACGCATATACGAAGTCAACAAAATCCACGAATCGTAGTGACCTGTAAACATCTTCCCAGTTAACATGATATGAATAAACTGCAATTTGGAGAGCGGTACATATCTCAACGGNCAAAGTCGCAATGAAAATATGGAAGCTATCGCCATGGGTAAAAAACATGACCTGAGGCCATATGCAGTGGGAGAAGGTATATAAAAGCAATGCAGCTGAAAGAGGCAATAATGAAATCTCTACCGCAACGGCCACTCACGAACGTGGATTTGGAACTGTTTGCATGGAAATTTAAGATACATAATGTTCGTGGAGTGTTCATGCGAAATGCTTTGCCCCCTAAACCCAAATGTGATGATTTTGTGCTATAATCAACCTGGACACGACAGCCAGGCTTCGTATGCATTGGGTAACTTATGCCAAACGTGGCAAATGTGCAGACTGCTATGACAGTTTAGGTAATTTGCGTCCACTGCCCGAACTGCGACAGTACCTGAAAAATTGCAAACTTACTTACAACTACGAGATGGAGCAGATGCTTAACACATGTCACTGCGGACATTTGTGTCTTCACTTCCTTGTTCGTTCTTGCAAGTAATTGAATAAAATGGCTATACATGGACTGGAAACAATCAATCATTTTGATAATGCTTACCTTGACAGGTTGTAGCTCAGAGCTGCGTGCTGTACACTTTCCTCCAATCGACCTGGAGGGGGAATGGTGAATAGGTTTGGTCGATTTTCAGACCTACAATGCGACACAGAAAAAAGATAAAAAAAAATTGCAAGTTGTATCTCGTGAAAAGTGTCAACAGATGCAGTAAAGTTAAAGACTTTACGAAACCGGATTTCATTGGAATGGTGCTAGGATTCGAGCCACGCATATACGAAGCCAACAAAATCCACGAATCGTCGTGACCTGTAAACATCTTCCCAGTTAACATGATATGAATAAACTGCAATTTGGAGAGCGGTACATATCTCAACGGNACCTGTAAACATCTTCCCAGTTAACATGATATGAATAAACTGCAATTTGGAGAGCGGTACATATCTCAACGGTACGTCGAGCAATATGCTGCACGAGTTTTCGCCGATTGTTCCTTCAGGTTTTAAACTGATCGTGACACCGCAAAGCATCATTTACATTCCAGTCGTCACGAAGAAAGCACACGAGGTGGCAGTGACGATCGTCGACCAGCGTGGAGAGTTGGTGAACTTTTGAAACACAGAAATCACACTACGCTTGCATTTGAGGAGATATTAATAAGAAAACAGAACTTATAGTCGCCAATTAGTATGCCACAGGTCACCAATGTGTTAACACATGCCAACGAGATTTTCCTTCGCAATCTTGGCTTTGAGGTCAATCATCATGAAAGGTGATATAAATATCGACGAACGGATCATTTTTGATGACAGCATCACGAAAGTGGAACTTTACGCATGCCAGCAATTCCTGATCGAACCATACATGTTACCATAGGAAATTCGTTAGAGATCCAACACCAAGATATCTGCACTCTTCCTTGTCGGTTATTCCTGCGATTCAGGTGGACACTGACGAAAGAAGGTGGCTCCAACCCGGCATCGACGAAAATACTGGGCAATGGTATTCTTCCCCTCATCGATCGCGTCATGTATTTGCTCAAAGGTGTCGAGGTAGACCAGACGAGAGAAGTCGTCATAATGACCGCGATCAAAAATTACCTGTCGCTCATGCCGACTAAGCTGTCTGTGGCCAAGATGGCAGATTGGGGACTAGAAGATGACTACAGTGTTCATATATACCCCAGAAGGAAATTCGAGATCTGCATTCCTCTAGCAATGTTACTGAAATTCGCCGAAGACTACAAACGAGTTATCATCAATTCGGTGCAGGAACTGGTACGACTCTAAGCCAATACGCACACGGATGCCATAATGAGTATGGGAGAAAACCTGGAGACAGTGGAACTGATGCTACAGTTTATCGAATGGATGCTGTCTCACGTTAAACTGAGTACTACCACATATATCAAGATGCTGAAGAATGTGGAAGATGGAAAAACATCGATGTGGGTTCAGGTCGTGGAGTCTCGAGACCTTCCCCGGATTACCTGCAAGNGCCTTAAGCAAGCAGAATAAATTTATAGCTTCCCTACAGCAGATAGATATACTTATTCTTGTATAATTGTCTTATACCAAAATTATTAATACAATTTTCTATCTCAGAAAAACAGTGAGCTAAAACCAAGTTCGTTAAAGAATTGAGGTATTAATTTAAAATTAAAATGTTACTTACAATTTTCTAATTTTATTTACAATCATAAGTCTCTTGACTCAACGTCTGACAATAAATTAATATTACTTGCTGTTCACAATAAATTACTTCAATCAATTAACTTTATAATCACTTCAAATAAATCTGCACAATTAAACTCTCGAAGGAACCAACCCGTGAGATTTGAACAGACCTTTGTTCAGGTGGTTGGGGGGGGGGGGTATTGAATGAAATTCGCTAATATTTGTTACTTTTATCTTTAAATTTATATTTACATTGCTTTCGAGAAGTATCTAATATTTGTCGGTTTTTTAGGAGATAATCATAAAAAGTTTTACAAGAAAAATTACAATTTTTAAATATTTGTAACTCAGCTTTTACTGAAGATATGTTCATTCTGTTTCTTTCCTTGCTCCACACTTGTTCCATCATACTGAATACGCGTTCACAAGAAGCATTAGAGACAGGAATGGAAAGAACAAACGTAACAAGCTTCTTCAATTCTGGACAGAAATTTCTTTCATTTGATTTCACAAAGAAATCAACTCGATTCTCTTCAATGAGACGTGGTTGCATTTCACGGAGAATTCCAACTTCATCGTATAGTTTGCCAGTATCTAAATCAATTTTTAAAAGTTCTTGGAGTCTGATAATTCCTTCCCATGTAATCGGTTCTTTCAGTGATAAAATTTATACGAGGAGGGAGGCCGCGCGCGATTAGACACGTCAAACGTGATGGCGGTGGCGGCATGGCAGCGCTTATGCATTCGATGTGTTTCGATTTCGGTTCGATTTATATATTTTGTTAATGACAATATTATTTTAGAAAATTCGGAGGAATTATTGCATCCTGGGAGCTCGGGAGGTTGAACATTATTCCCGGAGTCTCCCGGGCATTCCGGGAGGGTTGGGAACCCTACTAAGAAGGTCCTCTAGTACTCAACACCACCCAGGTGGGCATCGTGTCCTGGGGCGTAGAATGCGCCGAGAAGAAAAGGTCTGGAGTCTACACTAACGCCGCATACTTCAGGAACTGGATGAAGTCACAGACCGGAATATAGTTATACACACATCATCCTTACGTTCAAGCCAACAAGCCCAGACGTTTTATAAACCCCACCAACAATTAACTGAAATTGTCACTGATCAATTGGAAACTAAATAACACTGAAATAAAAAGTATTTTTATTGCATGATGAAGAATTCATTTATTGAATAACTTATTTAAGATTCATTAGGATGAAAGGCGATTCTGCAATTTGTTTCATACGCCAACACCACAATACGTAATAATTCTCTACGTTGTTGACGGTTTGGGAAATACATTACTACCTACTCAGATTTATGGGAAGTGTAGTTCATTTATCAACGAAAATTTAAAACGACCTTGGCAATTTAGTTAAGTCCTTTTTTCATTGTAAAATGCAACGATTTAATGCTCCTGTTTTATATTTTCATAACTGTTATATTGCTTCTGTAGCGAAATCTAATCATAAATGTGCTAACGTATTTGGAAATCTAATATAACCATTGAATTGCTAAATCTTTTCATGTCCATTTGTTACAGTTTGGAGTGCGTGAATAATTAAACTTTGTAATGAATACGTTCATATAATTGAAGTACTCGTACTAATTACAAATACATGGGAAAGTAAACTTTATTTAACAACTACATAAAATCGGTTGGCTACACTGGTTGTAAACTTTTAGCTAACTGCACATGTTTCAGTCAGATTTGCTCACGTTTCTCCAGTCACAAGAAGTGAGACCTAACTTTTCATCTCAATGTAATCACCACAACTCTGTTTAATCTAAAAAGCTGACATCTAGCACGATCAAAAATGAAAAACCAAATGCCACCAGATTGTTCGTTTCACTATATTATTTCAACCTTTAAGGCAATATCTGTATTAAGCGCTTTTCCCACAAAAAATATAAAATTAAGAAAATGAAAAGAATCAGTTAGGGCAGAATGTTGCAGAATGATATTATTAACTTCTTGTACTCTTGCTTGAGTGCTGAAATCCACACGTACTTTCGCTGGCTACTGTTTGATATCGTATTACAGAAAATCTCATCTTTGAAAATCGTGACTGAAACATAATCTCGTCTTCCATTATATTGTTAGAATTAATTAAGGTGGAATTTCGAAAAGACAGGTTTAGATTTGTCTGTAATACTACGGATAGTTCGTATTTTCATGTAACGCACTTTCAACGAATTTCTAGGAGGATTATGTAATTTATATAACTTTCCGCAAACTTGCTAAATCTTTGTTTATTTTGTTTGGGGTCTGCAACTATATTACAAATTAACACTGTTTCATTTGCGTAGGTGTTACACTCTTTATGAAAAAAGTTATTTTAAATATTAAAGAGCAGAAGTTAAAAAATTAACGTTAAGTTATACTAACCAAAACACTATCAATTCACCTGTAGTGTTTACACCGGTAACAAACAGAAAAAGAACTTCTTTTGGTAATTTTGCGGAAGCATAGTTACAATTTCATGTAGTAATTAAGTATTTGAAGCTTTGCCGTCAATTAATGGTCGTTTTTGTAGCTTGCGATATTCGATGGTATATGTGTAAGTCACGTCAATCTCCTTACTGCTGCAGTAACGATCATTATGTTACAGCTACAAATAACATCACAACTACTAACATCGAAGTTTTCCTTCCCTGCATTTAAAGGTACAAGAAATACAGAGATAGAGTATTTCTTAAGTTTAGATTTCAGTTCCATTTTCCTTCATTACTGACCACGTTACTGTATATTAACTGCAAAATTCTTAAAAATTTCCCTTAAATTATTGAAATTTTTACTAGCACAAGTAAAGTGTTCTTACCTATAGTCGTATTACAAATAGTCTGTTTTTAGCAGTAAATTTGCAATAAGCATCTGCTGATATGAGGTCAATATTGCAAGATAAAATTTTTAAATTGAATCAACTAAAATATATTTATATAACTTTATTAGGTGTATCTTAAAATCATTTCTTTAATTAACCCTTCACACATCCCGCATCTGCCACGACTCACTGGAAGATTCTCTCAATAAATAAGGGAAAATTCAAATAGCATATCGTGACCATGGTGCGACTCGAGAAATTGTTACACATGTGAGAATAGCATTTCCCTTTACGAAACCGACACATTTTTCAAGTGGGTCTGGTTAGTAAGTGTAATCAAAGACGTTCGTAGACACCATTCTTAAAATTCAATCTCGTTCCCAAGATACGAGCATTTAGTGGCAAAAAGCCCAATAATGAAAGTTACCCGATTTACATGTAATAATTTAGGCATTTCAGCTACAGAAATGAATTTACATGAGCATTAACACTCACACGTTCATTGGCATCGTTCGCATGGTCCACCAAGGCTCTGTTGAGACGCCATGACGCATTTCTCCAGTGATTTCACCCAGTAAACAGCAGAGCCATGTCACAGAGGATGCAAGCTGCGGCTTCTATTATCGCCTGCGCTAAGAGTTCTCGAGTTTGTGGAGTCTCTTGCAATCATACTCTGGATTTCGTGCAGCCTTCCCTCAAGAAGAAATTCGATTGTGATAAGTCAGGTGACCTAGAGAGCCATGGCACTAGTCCACCTCGTCTAATATATCGACCAGGAAACATCTCGAACAGTAGGATAGTTATGTATCTTTGGGTGTGGTGGGCTGCCGTAGTGCTGCGTTGCCATGCAATACAGTGCTGCTAGCAGTGGAATGTCTAAAGGAAAGGGAAGGTGACTCTTCATAAAACTGGCTTTCGCTGTTCCTGTCAGACGTTTCTCAAGGAAAGGATACCCAATCAGATGACTGCGCACGAACACGCACCAAATATTGAGATAGCGCCTGTGTTGGAAATTAAGCATTGTTACATTTTGATTCTCACGAGCTCACGTACGTTAATTTATGCTAATAATGCCGTCATGTGTGCACGTAGCAGTGAGTTGAACTCCCTTACAGAATGCTTCTAGAAGTGAATAATCACTAGATAGTATATTTTGGACTTCCTACACGTGGCATGGGTAGAGTCCAACAAAATTTCAAATGATCTATTCTTGCCTGGCTGCAACACTTGTTAGTTTTGACTGAGCTTTGTTCTACAGTATTGTGAAAAAAAAAACCTCGTTCGTTATTTGTACCACGCATTCAGTTTTCGTTCGCGCACAGGAGATAGTATTCTCTCGGATACATCAGTGCACTTTTTTAAATGTCATGCGATAAGAAAGTCTGCGGTGTGTGTATAATCCTCGATACTACTATAGTATAATCGCAGTCTATTCACGCTTTTTGAATAGAACCTTTGAAAAATTCCCCATGAATGACTTGTTTGGGCGTTTCCTTAATATGCTATGTATCGCAAGCGTTTTATACTTGCGTTCATAAGAGTGCCTATTTGTTTTGGTTAAATTGAAATCCTATTTTTATTTTATCTTTAACTCTTAATATTCTATTTATAATTAATATGTACAAAAACAGTAAGAAAATAGGTAAATTGATAATACCTGGAAAGAAATAGTTCTTATGCAAAATATCATTGAACTCAGTGCGCACGAATGCAGTGCGTTGTCCCTTTGGTGTAATTTTCTAGTCCTAGTTATGCTTTGTTTGCATGAGTCAGAGGAACATCCTCGAAGTATAACTTTAGCAGGGCTAAAGTAAAACCTAAGGTTAGGTTTTACTCAAAAAGTAAAACCTAACCTTAAAAAAAAAATATTTTGATCCTTGGGTATACTGAGTTGATTGCCTGTAATGAACAGTGGACATATCTTAAATACTGGATGAAAAATATATTTCAATCATTCAATATAAGTATTGTATTATAAAATATTAAAATGCACTTAATTTCGAAAATCCACCAAATGTTTACATAAAATTCACTAAATTTCTGCAAAATGTAAAAAAAAGTGGCAAAAATCAAACAAAATTTATTAAAAACAATGATTTAAAATAGAGACGTGCTAAAAATTGTTAAAAATTTAAGTACAGTAATAAAGTACGTAGTTTCATCATAATAATTGCTGCATTTTATATTTTTACTCTTCTTTGGAGGCATGTTAGCATACTGATTTTCCAAGTACATGCTATGGTTATTTTACCGTACAACCATTCCACTCACGCTTTGATGACACGTAAACCGGAGTTATGCCCATATGCTGTGTGTCACCACCTATGAGGATGACATTAGAAGTTACACTGACTAACTCAACACGAGGGGAGGGACAGGTAAAGCGATGCGGTTTCTGTTGGTATTGGGAAGATATTTAAGGACATGCATTCTTTTTACCCTCCTTCTCGGTTATTCAATTAGTTATCTTTCCGCAGCGTGTGTTAAACTGTTCGAGTTGTACCAGCTTACAACATCACACACCGAGGGATCTTATAAGCAGGGCCGACCTTAGGGGCGTGCGACAGTTGTGGACGCACAGGCCCTCGCGCCTAGGTGGGCCTTGCAGCCGGATAAACATAGTTTTTTATTTAATACAAATACCGAAATATTTATCATTTATTTGGTTCTGAGATATATATTACACAATAAAATGCACATATTTAAACAAACTTATTTGCAAAATATAGAAGAGATTATCAATAAAATATTAGGCGTGAGGTTTGGCCGCTCGGGAATACAGCATATTGTTAGAAAGGTGATTGCGTTTAGGGAAGGAGGGATGAACTTATTTGGAAGGGAAGGGCCTCGTAACACAGTTCTTGTACCTGGCCTCGCTATCGACAAGGACGGCGCTGCTTACATGTTTCAAGCCAGGCATCTCATGTGTTCGTACGAAAATTCCAGTGAATTGGAATTTCAGTCCGTTATCTCAGGAACAAAATGACACGACCTGTTATGTATCTGAACTTGTTTGTCTAGAAGACCGTCGGAATATATTGGGACAATCCGATTGCGGTCCGGCATGTCTCCACCTGCAAGTCAGTGAATTAGCAAGAGTGACATAAAATCAAATGCTTTAGGTATAACTCTTATTAAAGCTGATCACGCTTAAATGAGCACTTTTGAAATCAACCTTTGAAAAATGAAACTGCCCTTCCTGCACAGATCCATTGAGTGGTCTGCGCCCTGTAAGGTTTGTTAACGATGGAGGGAAAGTAGTTACTTATATTTACGTTGAATCAAAAGTGTTAGGTAAATAATGATAAATACTGAAATTATTTGTCATGCTTTGTGTTCTTTTAGATCTACATAGGTGTAAGAATGAACCAATTTGTAAAATATTTACTTTCCCTATGTTATTTTCTTCAGTTTTACTTGACCAATGGGCGAATAAAGTGATAAGGCCCATGACAATGTTAATTTTACATTTGGTTTAATTTCAGTTGACAGAGATTTAGGCGGCTCTCAACAACGAGGTTTTGATAGCTGAATATGGGGGATGAATACACAATGTGTATACAAGTAGATCTTAAGCAGGACTTTCAAAAGTTCTCAGTTTACCACGAAGAGCCTTTATTAGCCAAGTGCGCCATATTTGTTATGTGGCAATAAGTTAAGTAGAAAGTAATACACTACACTGAATAAGTGAAAATTAAACTCAGTCTGTCGGTCAGCTGTTCAAAGGGACGCAATGCAA
>NQII01000455.1:788354-872336 GCA_002778355.1 Clitarchus hookeri | reverse complement strand
ATTCACAAATTGGTAACTGGGGTTGAAAATCTTTCTCGTAATACATACATTTGTGAATTCACAATTTTTTTTTTTTTAACATGTAACGTTTTTGCACTCAAAAGAGTGGCTAATTTATTGCCTCAGAAAAATACTGCCGTCAGGACTGAAACTCGGTGCAAACTTTGTGTAAGTATGTTGAATATGTTCAAAGCAACGTTTATACAAACGATAGTTGTATCCCAATACTGAAAATTATACTTATCCATAAGGTACCTTGTGACTCGCGATTTCAGGGCAAAGTTAATTTTTACTTGAAGGAAAGGAATGTTGGGTACTTGAATTTCAAATTGTCTGGTTTATTTGTANTTTTTTTTTTTAACATGTAACGTTTTTGCACTCAAAAGAGTGGCTAATTTATTGCCTCAGAAAAATACTGCCGTCAGGACTGAAACTCGGTGCAAACTTTGTGTAAGTATGTTGAATATGTTCAAAGCAACGTTTATACAAACGATAGTTGTATCCCAATACTGAAAATTATACTTATCCATAAGGTACCTTGTGACTCGCGATTTCAGGGCAAAGTTAATTTTTACTTGAAGGAAAGGAATGTTGGGTACTTGAATTTCAAATTGTCTGGTTTATTTGTATAACTGCTTATTCCAAGTTATAGAAATTTTCTACACCACATAACGTAAATGTATGACAACAGTGCAGAACGAACGAGGGACGCAAACAGTTCTTGTGTGTATGTTTTGCTGCGCCGCGAGTTCACAGTCCTGCCGCTAGGCGTCGCTCACAGTGACGCCCGTGTGTTGTTCGGCTGACATTCCTTAGTGAGGTGCAATGGCGGCTACGCGTATTGAGAAATCGTTATGTGTTTTGGAATTCCACACCACGAAGTAAGCTGTGGCCCCCTAGATCGCTGGACCTCACGCCATGTAAATTTTTTGGTGGGGTCACATTTAAGACAGGGTAAACTCTCCACCGTTGACGTGTATTATCGCAGACCTCAGAGAGCGGATCGTCGCAGCAACAGGCACTGTCGACAGGCCCATGTTCATGCGAGTGTAGCAATAACTAGACTATCGTGCGGATGTATGCCGTGTTACCCGCCGTGCACACATCTAACAAAGACTGTTTTGAGATACGCGTTCATTCTGCGCTGTTTTCATTGCTGAACGTTCAGTGGTTTTGTTGCAATAACATTTTCTAATCCCTCAAATTTTTACGAAACATTCTGCATGTACCTACAGGTTAAAATCTTCCATTGGCATTTAGGGAGTTTACTGGACAATATATTTTTTACAGTCTATCGAAAGATACTGACCGAATACGTATGAAATTTATGTATACGACTCCACTAATTTTTTTTTACCGACATACAATATTTGATTGGGTAACACATAAAAATGTTATGTTTCTATACTCCAGCACGACGGTTTTACATCAGCGCAATGTGTTTTGCGTGTAGATGCTAACCAGCATTG
This sequence comes from Clitarchus hookeri, assembly GCA_002778355.1. NCBI lineage: Eukaryota > Metazoa > Arthropoda > Insecta > Phasmatodea > Phasmatidae > Clitarchus > Clitarchus hookeri. The sequence continues at coordinate 870,867 of NQII01000455.1, read as the reverse complement.
ATTGCGCACGTCAGTTTCATCCCTATTACTTCCATACTTCTACTGTGCCTCACTATTTACAGCTCGACAAGGCTGGTTTTTTCATTGGGATGCTGTTACAACTCTATTTATTAATATATTGCCTTTCCTTATCACATTTCTAGCATTTACACAATTTTTCAGATACATTTACTGTTTTTCGCATGGCACATAATTTTCCATGTCGATGGTCTTATCACATATTATAAAAACTACTGGATCGGGTTGCCATTACAACCCCATTTTTTCTCACCTTTCCTTTCTCAGCATACGCATAGCATATACTAGCCTCACGGATTATAATTCATTCCAGTGATGATAATTCTTCCTTCATATAAACACTGACATTTTCGGCAATTCCGAGTTATACACATAGTTGTAAAATGCCGCAGAACCAAGTCACACGAATTCTACACTTTTTTTTTTTTTGCATTTACTTTGTAATGGCACACGCGATCTTTGTTTTTGCATCGTCATGATAACATTCTACTACTTCATTTGTTTCGAAAAGTTCCTAATATTTATGTATTTCTTACTTTTTTATTTTGTCTTGTTTAGGGATTTGTATTATTGTTCGTTTCAGTTCGCTCAAGAGCTACCCATTGCTGTTATATAAAGTATTTTCACTTAAGTCAGAAAAGTCATTTATTTCTGAAGGTTGGAATACTGTGAAGTTGTCTGTTCACTGTTTTTCGTATTTCTGTGTGATTGTAGTCCATTCACGGTTACTTCCAACTTTTCTGAACCTCTACTAAAGTTTTACTTTCAGGATATTCCTCCGCCCCATGCAAACGAAACTTATCCGGGTCTAGAACATTACACCAAAAGGGCAACGCACCACATTCGTGGGCACTCAATGTAATAATATTTTCCATATGGACTATTTCTTACTAGGCATTACCAACACTCCTATTTTCTCATTGTTTTAATTAATATGAACTATAAATAATATATTATTTTTTATATTAATTAAATTTAAATTTAACAAAAAAATTGATACTTTAATGTTAACACAATCATAAAACGCTTATGATACATCACTTAATTAGGAAGCAACCAAACACGTAAGATATGGTATATATGTTTTCAAAGGTTTGATTTTAAAATGCGAATAAACGACGAATATACTGTACAATTTTACCCATATGTTATGGATAAAATGAAATTAACTATTATCCAAACCTAGGTGGACGTCTAAACTATAGTCTATTCGCGGTTTCTTCACAATTTTTGAATCGAACATTTGAATTATCTCCCCACGTATGACGTGTTTAGTTGTTTCATATATATATGACATGTATCTCAAGCGTCTTATAATTGCATTAATATAAAATAACCGTATTGTTGGTTTAACTGAACTCTTATTTATATTATATGTAAATTACAATATTTCATGTGTAATTAATATAAATAAGAAAGGGAGGAAATAGGCGTGTTGGTAATGCCTAGTAAGATATAGTTCCTAAGAAAAATATTATTAAAGTGAGTGCACACAATTACGATGCGCTGTCTCGTTGGTGTAATTTTCTAGATTTAGTTAAGCTTAGTTTGCAAGAGACGGAGGAATAGTAAGAAAGTATAACTATAGCAGGGCTCCAGAAAAATTTGGAGTAACCGTGAATGGTATATATGTGCCATGACACAAGATTATTATGTTTTATTAGCGTGAGAAATAAATCGTTCTCCCCCAATTAAACACACTACACACGAAGGCTACTTGTAAACAAACGCTGGGTAGCAGTGCGAAACGAGATCCCACGCGGCGTGTGTCTTGAAATGTCTTGAATTGCCGTGCCGGAGTCCGGAGGATGAACTGGTGGTAATTTCGCCCTCCCTCCCCAATTCTTCCCGCGCGCCAATGGAGATGTCGCGTCTCTCCCGCCGCCGACAAGAATTCCGTTGCCGAGCGGAAGGACGTATTGATCCCAATGAGTCAAGTCCGCCTAGAGACTGTTCACGCTAAACTGGGCACTATTGAAAGCCCTGCTTTAAGATCTACTTGCATGCCCATCGCGTGGTCTTCCACCATATGGCAAACTAAGGTTACTTCTGCTCAGGTTAAATGATAAATGTTACAAGTTTGGCATTCAAATATTTTCGCCCCTGGGTAATTTCCAGTGTCGCATGTGTACCAGTTTTTCTCTATTCTCTACTTTAAAAACAGAATAATCGCAATAATCATAAATAGAAAGATAAAAAAATTCGCGAATTAATTTTGGGCCAATCTAGAATAGGATAACTCTTACGTTTGTATCACCTTTGCAATTGAGCCACGCGTTGTTTGACCCCTCCTGGGGAATTCTGGGCCATTGAGAAACATACAACGAAATGTTTGCCAAATGATGGCCTCCACTGTGGCAGCAAGCAGCCAATGGGTAATTTATATCTGCACGATTGCACATAATACCGTGGAGTCTAGCGTGGAGGTCGTTGAACTCGCGAATTTTCCACGTCCCTAATCATAAATCAAATATAAAATATCTTCATAAGTAAGAATAGAATCTTTTTTTTTTTATAATTCACGTAGTTTAAAATTTAAATTAAATTAAATTAACAGTTACCTTTTGGAAGACTGCGCACCCAGCGGCGGAAATTGTCCCTATGCCAAACTCTCCCATAAGAAGTCTCCTTTTGTCCCTAACCTGAGTAGAATAAACCTTAGTAAAACTAACATTGTCAAGAGTCTAGCCATTTTATTCATACGTCGGTTCAAGTAAAACTGTATAATTATTGGAAAAGTAAATAATTTACAAATTTGCAAATTCTTACACTTAGATGCATTTAAAAAAAAACAAAAACAAAAAGTAATAACTCGAGTATTCAGAAATGTTTCTGACACTTTTAATTCAACGTTAAAGTATAGAACTACTTTCCCTTCATTGTTACCAACATTGCTGGGCGCATGCTGGTCATTGTGCCCATTAAAATATATATAGGTAGGGTCAGTGACAGTTTTCAAAAGTTGATTTCAAAAGTGCCACCAGGCTACAAACCAACCTTCTGCTATAATGGCGTGGAAAGTATCTCCATTACTCCACTTTTCTGATGCCAAATAAAAACTCCCGTTGCCTTTTTATTTGGAATGTTGTAAAAGTTTGGACCCTCCTTCCCATTATTAAAAATGTTTAAAGTGATTTTTTTTTATGTTTGTGTCCTTTAATACTTTGAGTGCTTTCGACGTAATGTTACGTTGCCTTAATTTGACTGAGTTGTTAGGAGCTCGCTGTAACATTACGACGTCCGAATTCTTTGAAGACACGGGCGAAGAAATATTATACTTCGCCAGTCATTTACGTAAGGTTCTCTGCAACGTAATTTCACGCCAGTAAGACTCAAAGTTTAAGTTACTCAAGTGAACAGGGCCGATTCAGCAAGCCCGTGCACAGGATTTGAAAATGAGTAGTGTTGTTATGGTAGGAACAGAGCTAAATCAACTTTACAGTCAGTTTTCGTAACGAATACAATTTTTTTTTGTACAGCGCATTTATAAAAATATTTAAGGAACAACCAAATATTAACACTTTTTTAAAGGATGCTTAAAATGATTTGGTACAGTTTGTTTATAATTATTGAAATGCTGTTTAGTTTTATTTTATTTCGTGAAAATTTTTGAAAGAGGTTTAGCCCCCAAAAGCCCTCCCATGCACACGGCCCTGACTGGTCGTATAGAACATTCGATTATTGACAGAGAGCCGACCAGTAACAAACGTAGTTCTGTATAGTAAGCAAGTCCGTTATTGTGTGAACTAATAGGACGGTTGTAAATGGGAATACAACAGAGACCAACAGAGCTGATGGTCATGCATGCGTGAATATAGGAGATTCACTTCTTGCTTGTCGTAAAGTAATCTTTACCGCACTCAAAGTGTTATGGTCCTATGATACTCGTTTCATCGTTCTTTTTCAATTTTGCCCAGGCGCATAATTTTATTTTGACTTAAACTCGTTAAGCAATTTGGGTAAAATTTTGCCTTCAATTGGTTTATATATTTTATTGTTATTATTACATGTTTTAATTTTTTGATGCTTTTTTCTTGGTCAGCTTTGGCAATGGAGAAATTCCAACGAGTTATTGAGTATAATTCAACAAATATATTACTGCGTAATTTAAAAAAACAATTTTATTTCATTATAGATGTTCAAAAAGTAAAGGACTTACGCCGATATTCAACTTAAAAATTTATAATGGTAACTAAAAAGAAGAAATATATATTTAAAGGCCGTTAAAAAATAACGTTTTATTTAGGAAATAATTTCTGCAACATATTTATGACTAGCACCCAAAATAATGTTAAATCCAGGAATTCAGTAGTGCATTTACAATAACTAATTATTCCCAGTTAACATAAAAAACATACAAATGCTGACACTTACCATTATTATCAATAGTATTTTTAAAGAAAGATATAAATTTTGGCACTTCTTTGAAACATAATACAATGACTGAGAATAGAAGTTGAACCCCCAAAAAGAATTGTCCAAACAGGACGTAAATCTTTGAACGTGCATATAGTAGCAGGGTGTGTGTAAATGAATAGTTGTAATAATTTGCAACGTCTATAAAGGCCAACAGAGTACATTAGTAGTTTCATTAAGATTATAGCGATGGTGTTAAACGGGTGTGTGAAGCGTCTGTCAACGCAGTGAGGGGAGTTCACCGGATGCAGAACATTCCTCGTGGATGTTTTGGACAGCGTAATATAATATAAAACTTTGTTATATTATTTCGTAATAAATACAATCATACCAAGTAAAGTTCCATAAACCACATATTTTTTTGTAGGAGGCATTAATATTGATTTGAATATTTCTTCTGTGTACATTAGTTCCTGGATGACAACACTTATAGACTGTTCACGGTTACTTCAAACATCTCTGAAGCCCTGCTCACTTCTACTTCCAAGCTATTCCTCTGCCTCATGCAAACAAAGCTTAGCTAAGTATAGAAAATTAGACCAAAGGGACGCCGCACCGGATTTGTGCGCATTCAGTGTAATGTTATTTTCCATAACAACTATTACTTACTAGGCATTCCCAACACACCTTTTTCTCTCTGTATTTATTCGGATTAATTAATAAAGAAATATTATATTTTATAGACAGAACATAAGTAAAAGTTCAATTTAACTAAAAAATAAGGTACTCTTTATATTAACACAATTATAAAGCGATTGTAATACGTGGAATTTTTAGGAAACAACCAAACACTTCATACAAAGGGTGATTTTTGAAAGATTAGTTTCGAAAGTTTGAAGAAACCACGAACTGACTGTACTTAGGTTGTAACTCCTCTTAGCAGATTCCTGACTACGCCACTGAATTTAGCCATTCCGAGATATTGGTTTCCATTTTAGACAATTGATTGGCTAGTTTATAGCAAATTATTAAATGACATTTAGTGCCTGCAGTTCTGTTGATGAATGTCACTGATGCAGAATTTAGAGTGTATTAGTGGCTAGCAATATACTTTTTGCACACCATTTGAAAGAAAAGCGGAGCACGCTATCAGTTTTATTACATCACTACCAAAAAACCAATGATACAAAATATTACGTAAAGACCAATACGCACTCACCCTTTAAATGTACACTCAAGAACAAAAAAAAACTGGTACACATGCCCAATATCGTATAGGGCCCCCGAGCACGCAAAAGTGCCGCAATACGACGTGGCATGGACTCGAATAATGTCTGAAGGTGTGCAGGAGGCAATTCACATCGTGAATCCTGCAGGGCAGTCCACAAATCCAATCTGCACCAATTTGAGAAAGGGTTGCACGTCTGTCACGTTTAATGATTATCGTCAGTCGTCGTTTGTCCCGTTCTTTCACGATCTTTTTCCGGCCGCAGCGATGTCGAAGATGTGATGTTTTACCGGATTCCCGATATTCACGGTACACTCGTTAAATGGTCGTACGCGAACATCCAAATTTTATCGCTACCGCGGAGAGTCTATGTCCCATCTGTTGTGCGTCGACTATAACACTACATTCAAACTCACTTAAATCTTGATAATCTGCCATTGTAGCAGCAGTAAACGATCTAGCTGCCGACCGCATCGCGTTACTCTGATTGGTTCCATACCTATGTTATTAGCATACCTACGCCTATACCAGTTTTTTTTACTCTTCAGTGTAGGTATTTGTATTGTTACACGCGACGTTTGTGAGGTATGGAGGCAATAATTAAATAAAACAGCTAATTTTAATTTCCTTATTTCAGTTACAGTACTACGAATCTTTTTCGTACGGTTCTGTTACGCACCATGTTACAGTCGCCAGTGCAAACAATAAATCCTTTCTCGGTGTTATTAATTATATAAATCGAATAAATACTTGCAGGGGTGCAGTGAAGCAGTCACGTGCAGGAAAGCCGTCCCGCCATTGCTTTGTGAGAGATTTGTTATGTCACCAAGCATAATGTATTCCAAATCGTTAATAATCATTGCTTTTTTTTACTTGACTTATAAAACAGAATCACAACAATGAACAACGTATGGAGTTTTAATGTGGTGCACACTCTCTTTATAAGTATGGAATGACAGGCGTGATGAATTTATGAACCAAAACACCTCGATGACAAGTTACCATCATGGCATGATTTTCAATACAAATGGAACTCATCTTCCTGTATTATTGCAATTGGCAACATTGCAGTGTACCCTCGCCTTGCACCCCAACCTTGTTGTCTGTTTTGGCGTCTGACTGCCTGTTTTTCAATTCAGTTTCATAGTTATTAAAATAAAATATGAAATATTTAATCTGTACGTTAATAATGTAAATATACTTACGGAAGGTAGAAGAGTGGCAATATATTAATTTCATTATTTTCTTTTACCCACTTGAATTACGAAATAAGTACCGTTACCCATCTCCCCCACCCTTCACAAAAAAAACCCTTTATTTCCCAAAGTAATGTTAAGGTCAAAGATTTCCGGGACTACTAAATGTACGACTAAACCCGTATTACTTAGTCTAGATACTAAAAATGACACAGTCCAGTATTGTAAAAGCATCAGGACGCGTTTCCAAGTTTGGTCTCTCGTGGACTCCCCTCACCAAAGTTACCGTGCAAAAGTGGATCACAAACACCGCGTCATTCGTCTAGAAGCACCTCGACGTCTCCCTGCTATAGACTAAAGCTGAGGTAAGCCGATCTCGCTGGCTACGCACAACCAATCTTCGTGTCCCAACATCGAACTGCTTTTCTGCCAATACGGCTAGCAAAAACGGCGTGGATTGGATTTGAGGTTAGAATACTATTTAGTAAACAAGTGCTTTGAGATATTTTTATACTGTCCCTAAATCATTTGTCATGCAGTTTGATTGGATTGGAAGGGGCTTATTAACGTCCCCCGGTTTTATGCCTGAAGGCTTATCAGGGGACGGCTTATAAACTAACTTATGACCTAACTTTAAATAACCCCCAAGCCTTATCTGGGATTCGAACCCAGACCTCCCGCATCCCAGACCGGCGGTGCACCAACCGACTGCGCCACGGGAGGTTGGCAAATTCAGTTCGATTAAATTCAAATTGGTAAAAGTATTTATCATTATAATAGTGCTTGTCATTTAAAAATTAAGATATAAACAAACCCGTTCATCAGTGTTGACCATGTGACTTTGACAGTTGTATTCCTTTGGGGTAGGTCAATGTTGGGTACATGCGCAGAAGGCGAATAATCGGTGTACCTCATATTTAGTACATGCGCCCCGCAGTCGCTTCGACTCACCTGTTATAGGCTGTTCACGGCTACTTGCAACTTGTTACTTCCAACTTTTCTGAAGTTTTGCCAAAGTTCTACTTCTAGGATATTCCTCCACCTCATTCAGACTAAACTTAACCGAATCTATAAAATTACGCCAAAGGGACAACGCATCGCATTCGTACGCACTCAGTGTAATAGGATTTCGCATAAGAACTATTTATTACTACGCATTACGAACACACTTATTTTTTCTCTGTTTTACTCATATTAATTATATACGAAATATTACAATTTATCAATAGAATATAAGTTAAAGTTAAATTTAACATCAAATACGGTAGATTTATGTTAGCACAAGTGTAAAACGCCTGTGATGCATGACACTCTTAGGAAACAATAAAACCCCTCATACTGTGCATGTGGTGATTTTTCGAAGCTTTTATTCAAAAAGTGTGAACAAACTACAAATATACTATAGAGATATCACACTGGCTGCGCAGAACGAGTCTCCGTGTTATCACATCGGACTGCTATTCTGTCAATACGACTATCATAAACTACGTAGAAAAGATTCGAGGCTAGAACACTGTTTATGCAAACAAGTGCTTTGAGATGTTTGTCTACTTCCTCTAACGAATTTGCAATTCAATTTTATGAACTATAATTGGTGCAAGATTTTAACAAATAAAGGGTATTATTTTTTTTTTGTTGCGAAATAAACAAACACGTTTATCACTGTTGATCATGTGATTTTTTCGACAAATGTGTTGGTTTGGGGTGGTTAAATTTTGAGTACATGCGTAGAAGACGAATAATCTGTCTACCTCATCTTTAGTCTATGGTGTTAGAGGACTGTGTTAGTTGTGGGGAATTGTCCTTCACGGTTTCCAAAATATTTCTGCCATGTCAGAAATTTCACTCATTCTTTGTGAGCCAGTACTAGCCCTAGAGGGCAGATTTTGTAAGGCCTGTTCCTATTTCTACTCGATGTATTCTCTTTCGAAATTCCCAAAGTATTTTTACTCGACGGTCGTAAAATATGTTATCATTCATTTTATGTTTTTTTTTTAAATTCGGTGTTCGTTTAATAGCATGTTTAAATCAAGACACTTTTAGTGATGTCAAAGATTTCAATCTGTGTTACATTCTTTCGGCGTGAAGATCTGTAAGTTTAATACAACGGGTTTTTTTATTCCACACAGTCGTTTATACTTGAAGGCAGTTTATAAACTTGTATTATGTGCTGACTGAGCTTGGCCGAATTGAGACTTTCTTATCTGGCGCCCTATATAAACATCTAGACGCCATCTTAAACAACTCCTTCAGTTAATAATTCATTTTCCAACAAGCTTTAAAATTAAGAAACTTAAGTTGACTTGAGTAGTTTTATTCCACTCCATACATTTGTAGGATGGCGATAGAATTAAAAAAAAACTATCGTTACATTATAACTGCGCTAATACTTTCTGGTCGATGCGCATTTGCGCACGCCCAAAGATGACTCTCAAATTAGCCACAAGTAATAATTCTAATGCCATGGGTCGTCGCCAGGAGTGAGTTGTCAATCAAAGGCACGTTGCAGCTACGTCATAACTCTCGTCCCCGCATCCCGCATCAAATATTCTGACGCACTTATCGTCTCCTTACAGTACACTCGAATGAGTCACAAGAGCTTCCCGCAGGATATTGACAGCCGAGGAGGGTATGGGCAATGGACCATGATACCGCAAAAGTATTGTAAATATTATGGGAGCATCTGTCATTTATTCACGGGGAAAGTTTAAGTTTGAGTTGGCTGATGGAATTAGGGTGTTCTGTAAATTAGCTCGTTATCTGCATACACGTGACCATGTTACTGTTGTAATGACCTGAACATTTGGTAAAGAGAAAATTTTCGCCTCAAGGTACGCTGGTGTTCCAAACAACTCGCTTTTAAACTGGCGGTAAGTTGAGAAATTCCATTTATGTGTGCGTAAAAATTTATTTTTGTTCGGAATTGTGGTATATAAATGTCTCTGTTAAAATATTATTTATTATATTTATTTTGTGGCTGTTATTCACGCACTCGAATGCCGTACACCGTAAAAATACAATTGCGTTTGGCATTCAGCTTTCGTACAAAAAGTTAGAAATTTACGAGTGAAATAAAGATAACTGCCATATAAAATAATTTAACGATTCTCTTGTCCCATTTGAATAATGTAATTGAATAATTCGGCATTTTGCTCAGTCCTGTTTTACTGCAGAATGATAAACAACATATGTACATATTGAATTATATTTTAACTCAAATGCAAAGAATAAAGCTAATTCTTTACTTAGGTCCAGACGTAATACNGTGTACATATTGAATTATATTTTAACTCAAATGCAAAGAATAAAGCTAATTCTTTACTTAGGTCCAGACGTAATACAGATCGCAAGATTATAAAAATCGTATTAATGTTACGAAATTTGCAATCGTCCCATTTGTTTGAGTACAAAAAATTCCGGCACACATGCAACACTTGTGCTGCCTGGCGTAAAAAAAAAATTGTATCCATACTATTAGCATTGTGTTTCCCAACGTTACCTGTAAGCTAGACACGACAGTTCTATGTACAATTGTAAGGTTATTAACTATTGTCAAAGAGGGAGGAGACGACTGGGCCTGAGTATTGTTGCATTTTTATTATTGACTCGTGGTTCTCCAGAATGTGTTAAATAACACATGTGCCAATTACAAAAGCAAACACAAACGTACGAGTTTTTTTTAATCCCAGCTTCTCTCGTAATGAAAGCGAATTTGTGAGGATATTATATATAATGCTTGAGTGCAACTTCGGGCGCGGCTTCAAAACCGCAGGGCACTGCCGCGCTAAGCACACATCCTCCCACTATTACGTAGACCCGTTATCTACAACGACAATGTTGCGTCACAAGGGACGTGTCGCTGATAAGAACTTCCGTTTGATTGCATCTTGCGGCCANTATCTACAACGACAATGTTGCGTCACAAGGGACGTGTCGCTGATAAGAACTTCCGTTTGATTGCATCTTGCGGCCAAACTCGGTATGCGACATCACCTGGACCTACATATAGTAAGTAGTAATGTGTGGAAAATGTCATGGTGATTCATAACTGCAGCAATTTCCCACGGTTGAGTGAATGAAGTGAGTGAGTGGAGACATTTAGGCGGCTCTTATCATCGAGGTCTTGAGAGTCGACGAGGTTGAAGTGAGGTGAGTATGGAGCAGCACCGGAATGAAGGTACTGGGGAAACGGGAGATCCCCGAGAAAACCCTCAGACCCGCGGCATCGTCCGGCACGATTCCCACTTGCGAAAATCCGGGATGAACCTGCCGGGTATTGAACTCGGTTCACCTTGGTGGGAGGATATCAGTCTAACAGCTCAGTCACCGTGGTCCATCCACGTTTGAAGCAGAGATTCGTGGGAGAGACAAGGGCTACACTGACATGCTCTTCAAGCGTGCCATCGCCACTACGAGCAGAGCTCTGAACTGGCGTGTTGTGTTCTCGTCGTGCTACGTTTACATATGTGACTTTTAGTTGCCGACCCTATCATTTCATTGGTGGAAAACTTGTTACGCGTTTCAATAAAGGCTCCAATCATAGTTTTCCATATGTCCGGGTTGAAATTAATTAATATCTAGCGGCCTGAAAAGGCCATTTTTACAGATGTTGTAGGACTTCAAAATAATTGTAGTAATAATAATAGTATACGTGATACCTTTAAATTATCATTCCGTCCTTGTCTGTGTATATCTTATTTTCGTATATAAACATATTGGGAACATGCTTACTAGTTTCGTAAAAAAAACGTTTATTTGAACATGTTGCAAGCACTTCAAGCGCCAGACAGGCGACAACCTTAAGGCGGACGCCTACTGGCGCTTGAAATCCGCATCAGCTTGTTTGAAAAATACGTTTTCCGACGAAACTATTAAACGCAACTCCAGCATGTTTACCTACTAAACTAATGTACAGTCAGGACGATGGCGGAATGGTACTTTCAATGACATCACGCACATTGGGGAACATAATTTTCATGCTCTCCAACATGGCTAAAGACGGCTTTTTTCAGACTGCTAAATCTGAAAACATACGGACCGGCTATATGCGGAAGTACAATATGGGCGTGCACTGGACGTTGCCACAGAGTAGAGTCCAATAAAATGATAGGGTCGCAGCTTAAAGTCATGTTCAGGTGTTTACTAGTCGTTTACTAAATTTTTGCACAAACTAAGTTTACGGTAATAAAAATAAAATTTGTTTACGTTTGATGAATAATTTTTATGTTGTGTTTATCCTCATAATTTGCACATTGCAGTTAAAATTTGATTTGTCTAGATTAGTTATTTGTAACAAGCATTTTAATTTTAAACTTTGATATGCTTATCGAATGCAGTTAACTGAACTGTATATTAATTATTTATTTATTCAATAACTTGAATCCAAATCACAGAATTAAATTAATATTTGATAGCGCAAAATGGTGTTTACTGCGCATGTGCTCAGAGTAACGATCAGAAACTGTGCAATCACATCTTCAGAAAGACATGGCAACAGAAGGGTAAAGGTTTATTAATAACCTCCTTAGTGGATCATTCTACAATAGATACGATATTATTTTACAGCGTTTTCCTTTACATAGTCAGCTTTATATNTAGTGGATCATTCTACAATAGATACGATATTATTTTACAGCGTTTTCCTTTACATAGTCAGCTTTATATCAAAACTATAAATTAAAATTATTTTATGCATATAACCGTAAATATAATATAAAATACATTGATCAGTATGACTGAAGGATACGAACTCGCCGAATTTTTAAATCATCTTACAGAATACCGCATGCTTAGCCTTTGTGAATTCTGGGCAAAATGTTTTATAAATATTTAACAACCATTGAATGAATTAATGCACTCTAAANTCTTAGCCTTTGTGAATTCTGGGCAAAATGTTTTATAAATATTTAACAACCATTGAATGAATTAATGCACTTTAAAGTGCAATATTTGAAAGAAAAAAAATTCTAGCTATTTTGTACACAGCTTTATAATGCTGGTCTGTACGGACTCTCCAAACTCGAAGTGTTTTATATTAGTATTTTCATTGAGATTGAAAATTAAAACTCTATAAACCGCGATTTTCAATGTTGAAATTTTTTACTTCCGCTTCTTCATTCTCTACCATTTTAAATAACAGCCTGAACGAGGCCGGGCCGAGCTCCTCTATTTATGGCAAATTAAACAACACATTTGTGTGGGTTGCTTTCTTTACGGCGGAATAAACTGCTGCTTAAATATTAGAAAATGGGTGCCCATTAGACGCGACTGTCAGTTGCAGACTGATAAATCTCCTGGCTTGGCGGAGCAGGAGGCCAGAATAAAAGGTAGACAAAGAGCCAGGAGTTGATTCAAAAAAATGGAGACGATAAGAAATATGAGGTGAAGTGGTTTTGTTAATGCGTGGAAAGAAAGACGTGAAATGTTCAAATATGTCCCCTGCATACCAAATAATAAATAAATACATTACTTTAAATAACGGTGGCATACTGATTGAAATATAGGTAAACATAAGTCAACTTTCATCGGTTCAGTACTCAACATAGACAAAATCCTTGTAGTCGTCCAATCGGTACTTCTTAGAACTGTTGGTACGAGAACATGCTCCAGAGAGACTAACCTACCCTATTCCACAATACTCTGTAGCGTCTGTTCATAAACATTCACACCGCAAATGTCCACGTAAAACAATGCCATGAATCACAGTCTATCTNACTCTGTAGCGTCTGTTCATAAACATTCACACCGCAAATGTCCACGTAAAACAATGCCATGAATCACAGTCTATCTTTTGAACATGCACGAATGATTATGAAAACAAACACATGCCAGTTCTCAAACTACTTCCTTTTGAAATGAAAGGATTATGGCATCACCTTCCTGCCAAGAGTTCCTGTGTGCGCGTGTGTGCTTCCATGTGCGCACAGTGCGCGTGTNACTCTGTAGCGTCTGTTCATAAACATTCACACCGCAAATGTCCACGTAAAACAATGCCATGAATCACAGTCTATCTCTTGAACATGCACGAATGATTATGAAAACAAACACATGCCAGTTCTCAAACTACTTCCTTTTGAAATGAAAGGATTATGACATCACCTTCCTGCCAAGAGTTCCTGTGTGCGCGTGTGTGCTTCCATGTGCGCACAGTGCGCGTGTATGCTTCCATGTGCGCACAGTGCGCGTGTGTGCTTCCATGTGCGCACAGTGCGCGTGTGTGCTTCCATGTGCGCACAGTGCGCGTGTGTAGGCGCGTGCACGTGTTTTTGTGTGTGTGTCGTTAGTGTAGCTGCAATGTTCAACTCTCACAGAACTGAATCTGAGAAATCAAAAGTAACACCGAAACATGTAGCTGTGTTTAAAGTGGAGAGGAGAGATTTGGGCAGCTCTTGACATCGGGGTATTGAGAGCCGATGAGGGTGAAGCGAGGTGAGTATGGGCGGCGCCGGAATGCAAGGGTGGAGGAAACGGGAAATCCCCTTGAAAACCCACCGACCAGTGGGATTGTCCAGCAAGATTCCCATGTGCAAAAATCCGGGGAGTGGCCCTGCCAGGAATCGAAGCCGGTTCACCTAGGTGGGAGGCGAGTTGTCTAACCACTACACCACCGTGGCCCCATATGTGTTCAAAACCGGTTGACTTACCCTATCACTTTTAGTAATTTACTCCAAAAATATCCCTAGGCTACTATTGCGTGTTAGTTTAGGCTCGTTTAACCTGTAAAAATGCGTAAACAGGTACTATTCGTGGTTAGTTTAGGTGGTACCGTTAGGTTGTGAAACCATGTTGAAAAATTATGGGTCGAAACGCGCAGTATTAATGTTTTCTCACAAACGCATTCGCAGTAACTACGACGAGGGTGAGCCGCAAACTGTCGTTATATATTATTCATATTAGTCATCGTCATATAATATATTCTATATTACATAGTAGACGCATTCGCGGCTGCTTCGCACTTTTTTAATAAAACATTTGAGTGAATGAGTGAGCGAGGAGATTTGGGTGGCTGTTAACATCGTGGTCTTGAGAGCCGATGAGGGTGAAATGAGGTGAGTATGGAGCAGCACTGAAACGACAGGGCGGGGGAAACGGGATATCTCCGAGAAAACCCGCCGACCAACGGCAACGTCTGGCACGATCCCCACTTGTGAAAATCCGGAGTAAACCTGCCGGAGATTGAACCAGTTCGCCCGGGTGGGAGTCGAGCAGTCTAACCGCTCAGTCACCGTGGCTTCCAAACCTATGAGGAATCACCCCATATATATAGTATGTGATGTGTTTGGTGGTTTCCTATATATGCGTTTTATACATATTTGTGTTAACATAAACTTACAAATTTCTTAATTTGGTANGTGTTTGGTGGTTTCCTATATATGCGTTTTATACATATTTGTGTTAACATAAACTTACAAATTTCTTAATTTGGTAGAAATTGAACTTTTACTGATATTTTATGTATGAATTACAATATATCACTAGTAATAAATAAAAATAAAAAAAGAGAGAAAATAGGTGTGTTGGTAATGACTAGTACGAAATAGTTCTTTCGCAAAATATTATTACACTGAGTGTGCACGAATGCAGTGCGTTGTCCCTTTGGTGTAATTTTCTAGACTTGGTTAAGCTTTGTTTACACGGGGCGGAGAANGTGTTTGGTGGTTTCCTATATATGCGTTTTATACATATTTGTGTTAACATAAACTTACAAATTTCTTAATTTGGTATAAATTGAACTTTTACTGATATTTTATGTATGAATTACAATATATCACTAGTAATAAATATAAATTAAAAAAGAGAGGAAATAGGTGTGTTGGTAATGACTAGTACGAAATAGTTCTTTCGCAAAATATTATTACACTGAGTGCGCACGAATGCAGTGCTTTGTCCCTTTGGTGTAATTTTCTAGACTTGGTTAAGCTTTGTTTACACGGGGCGGAGAAACATCTTTGAAGTAGAACTTTATCAGAGCTTCAGAAAAGTTGGAAGTAACAGTGAATGGTATATACATCCCTGTTTCTCCTTTCAGTATGACAAGTGAGTGAGCCACCAGGCCAGTAACTTCACAGCATTCTTTAATGAGTTCAATCTCAGGAGGAGAAAACTTCTGCGAAGGGCGATAGGCCAGAAAACTGTCTACACTTCCTGTCTCTTTGTTAACTTGTGCGCAGTGGCGCGTCAAGCTCGAATTGTGGGCGAGGGGGGTGTACCCCGGGTCCCAGATTAAAGAAAGCGTCAGTTTGTAATTTACTTAAAATTAAATAAAATTTATACGTAGAATCGAAGAAGGAACTGAAAAGTATGTACAAGTAACGTACATTTATTTTGTAGTTTCTAAAAATGAATCCCGTTTTAATAAACTTTACTACACACTAGGCCCAAATCAGTGATATCAATCAGTGAAATAACGATCACTGAAAGTCATTTGATAAACTTCTGCTGACTGCCAAATCAAGCAAATGAACTGGAACAAGTGACTTACGGCATTGGAGTCCTTGACACTCAGTGGGAATGATAAATAAATCAGTGAAATTCAGCCATCATATTAATTAGTTATTTGGCACTGGTTATCAGTAGCTCAGTCTTCACTGGTTGTCACTGATTTGGCTGAATTCTCACTATTTCACATTCAGAGTGCATTATAGAATTCCTTAGTTGTTTGAAACATTACGTTGCAGCACAACACAGCTTGCTAAGTGAGGGCGTTGAGGTGAGTGCTACATTCTGTCGGCCAGTTGTAAGTATTCCTGGGATGCGTATTGTTCGTGGCGGAGTTTGGGGTGGAATCATCCATGTGAACGTGGCTTTTGGGGGCGGGGGGGATACTCCCGTACTTGATTGGCATCGCAACCCTCGTTGCCACAACTTTTGACAACTGTCAGGGGCGCTGCGTTGTAAGGCATAGTTTAGAGTTGCATTCGGTTGACGAAACATTCGTGCATGGGTATAGTCATCGCCACCACCACAACGTTGTTTTTGTATTTGTGACTATGTCGAGAAGATTGTTGAAGCTATCGAGGCGCTCTGTAGTTCAGAGGAAAATGTTGATACAAAAGTATCAGCTCATGTGTTGCTGCCTGACGTGTGTGATTTCGCGTTCCTTATTTACCTTTACTTTTGGAATAAAGTGCTGGACGAGGTAAACCATGCACAGAAGTACCTGCAAATAGCTGGGATTGGCCTGGACAAGTTTGNTGGAATAAAGTGCTGGACGAGGTAAACCATGCACAGAAGTACCTGCAAATAGCTGGGATTGGCCTGGACAAGTTTGCTGTCAAAATTAAAGCACTGAAATTCTTTTTTTGAGGAAAACCGAAATGACTTGGTAGAGAATGCACTCATGTATGCAACTCATATGTGTGATAGAATGAATATTCCCTTAGAGAGAAAGATACGAAGAAAACATCCGACGGATTCTCAGCAGAAGATAATGGTCATTGAGATTGGTCGACTGAGGAGGCACCTACAGGCAGCTGATGTTACGAAAAAAAAATACAAAGCTTGAATATCTTTGAAATGTTTTGAGTTTATTGTCTATTTGGACTAAACAGATTCTGTACCAAACTCTTCACTAGCATTAAGGTTTTTTTTTTTACGTCATGTGTCTCAGTGGCTTCTTGTGAACGAAGCTTTTCAAAGCTAAAACTTATCAAAAACTACTTTCGTTCCACCATGCTGCTTGAGAACGTCACTTGCCAAACTTAATTGCTTTAAATTAAACCGTATGCAATATCAAATGATTTATGTCATTTCATGTAAATCTTAACGATATCAGTTCACCCCACTTAATGTATAACATGTAGTAACTAAACGGTGAGTTTTGCAAAAATTTCTATATGAATGATGCCCCGAAGTGTGAGTAAAATAAACGACATTTAATTTTTGTTGTGTATATTAATTTCATAATTAAATGCTTTAAACCGCATAATTATAAGATATTTTCTTCAGAGTTGGTACAAGTAACATAAATTTTAGGAACATATGATGAATTTACAGATAAATATATTTTATTGAGTTTTTTTGTTTTAAAGCGTAGCTTGTAATTATATTTTCGTTATGAAATTTTTTTGTCGCCTAACGATTTGAATACAAATGGAAACTTCTGTACTCTTGCGATTTGACGTCTCAATAAACCATTTTTTAAATGTGTGCTTACTCATTATTTAACAAAATCCTGATCACTTGCGGAGCATGAGAAACTTTTCCTGATTACGTGACAACTGCACGATTAATCACACGAGAACAACATCAATTCGTACACGACGCGAGTCAGGTGAGGCGCGGTGGTCGGATGCCTATTCGAATGATACTCTAGAAGTTGTCTCTAGAAATACGAGACATGTGACGTCCGCGCTCACCCCTCCCTGTACCGTTAGGCATTATTACTAACACGGCCTTGCTCGGCCCAACCTCCCGTCTGGTTCGAAGAAGCTTGTCAGACATACGATATTCACTTTGTTGAAAACCGGTCACACCTAGTTCTAAGAAAACTGCGTATTTATTTCCAGCAATTTTCAAGTTTTTTCCTCGCCGATTGCTACGCCGGGTTCTACTAAGCATACACAATAAAATGTAATTCTACGCGTGTATTTAAAACAAAAATTCTACATACATGAGCGATGTAAGTTACGTGCAGTATATAACTCCAAAGAGAATATCCAACAAAAATTATTGAAACTGAAAATGCTTACAGTAAAATGGTTTCAATAAAAAAGTTAACGTTGTAAAAATGAACTGTCAAACAGTTCCTACATTCCAAGTGGTAAAACTATTAAACCATATATTTTTAAAATAATATACATAAAATTAATAAAAACAAAGGAAGTAGTTCAATTAACACAGAGTTATTTACATAATGTAGGCCCTATTTACCAACTAAATATAAAACAAAGTCGTGTGATTCAACTGCGATTATTGAATTGTCTTTAGCCATTCATCAATTACTGGTTTCTTCTTAACTTTTTCAATTAATCATTTTAATGCAAAATAAATGTTATATTTTGGAGGTTCGCAAATTAAAAGGCAATATTTTTCATTCCACTGAAACTGCAACACAGCCACACTCGGTATACTTCTCGAAGAAGGTGGCGTGGTATTTACGTTAATTATTCTTATTCCGTGACATAACAATGGAAAAAGACGGTCAAAGGAATATATATATATATATTTATATATATATATATATATATATGCAATTGAACTTCTAGGCATCAGGGCATGTAAGACGATAAATATCTAGTTCGACATTTTAACAATATTATTCCATTGTAGTATATACTTCTATGGGTAGCATAGTAGGTTGGGACGCCACCTTACAGTACAAAACATTCTATGTTAGAATTCCAAATAATACGTCGCTGTAGCATTTTTTAATATAAAGTTAGGTTATTTTTATTTATATGCCGATATTTTTCTGCCCCGCCACTTAACATAATGCAGAAACAACATTTTAAAAAATTCTTCCCGTCTACAGACTGCTTACATATTCGTTTTCGAGTTGAGGCGTTTCAGTAAAATCGTACTTGTTATGATCATTTCGCCTACAGTTACCACCTGGCCTCAAAATATGGATTTGTCGTAATATAAGTTTATCGTAGTAATTGGTTCTGAAAGAACTCTTATGTGTCACAAACTGATGTATGTTGTACAAATGCTCTTACGAAATACGTGGCAATGCGGAGATAGTGGTATGAAAACGCTGCTTTACATTGCTTTATGTATCCATTCATCATTCGCTGTTTCTCAAGCACCAGACATTTTCTGGGCCACCCTTTGTCTACATAACTGACCAAGTTCCCATACACCGCAGGGGTGGACACTGTTAGTAGTTGCATAATACGCCACCACACATCAACAGCAGCACATCCTAAGCTAAATTTACAATTATTCCAGTAGTTCAATTATTTTTCGAAAACTATTCATCCTATCTGTATTAAACCAAACCCATATTATATGGTAAGTAATATCTAGATTTTTGTTTCTTCAAAATTCCGTGCTTCCAAGTCTTTATCTTTATATAATATGGCCAATTATAAAAAATTGTTTAACGAACACTACTAACGATAATATGTTTTCCCCGGTCATTTTATTGCTGATTTCTTATATGATGAAAAACCATAGACGAAGGTTCACTCTTTTCTTAGAAATGGATTTGGTTCGGAAATTTTGTTTAGGAGAACAAATATCAATGAACTTCATATAAAATTAATGGATTCAAATAAATTTTTAAAATAAATTTTTTTAAATTATTGTGAAATTAATATATTTAGTTAATAATATTTTGCAATCGTTACTATGGAATTAACTTCTTTCAAGTGCAATATGAACCATAAAGATATCTTAAATAGATTGTATGCAAAATTAATTTAAAATGCATGCTGTGTTTTTGTGTTTTTAATGGTTGCGGAGTAACCAGGATTCCAGCTCCCTTTCAACCTTAAAGCTCGTCTACAATCAAAAATGGCATACAATAACATATATTGTAACTGACATAAAACCCAGTGTATGAAAAAATCTGCTGTTTACAATAAATTGTTTTCCGAGTTGCATNCATATATTGTAACTGACATAAAACCCAGTGTATGAAAAAATCTGCTGTTTACAATAAATTGTTTTCCGAGTTGCATCGTGAAAATGAAGTGGATTTGCTCACATATTTCGACATGCTGAACGTGTTTCGTTTGTATTTGCAGCTGCTATTATAGAGTAATCCATTTCGTCGCTGTTTTGAAAACACCTATCTCATAGACAAGAAAGACGATGGCAGGAAACAGAAAAAAAAAAACTTTGTATGCAGGAACAATAATTTCCACAGCATTCCAACTGGCTCTAAAAGTCCACTACCAGGATTAGCTGTCATACCTTGAATACCAAATCTATAAAAAAAATTAAATAAGAACATAACTTTCTTGTGCTTGAGAAAATTTCTTAACAAACACATCAGATTTAGAAACAGCAGTACTAAAACTTCCAATGTTCCGGAAAACAGGGCTTGAATGATATCTCCTCTTATAATGACGTGCACAACGCAAGTAAAAAAGTGAAGTTAGAGTTGGGTGATGAAATTAGGATGTTTCGTAAATTAGTTGGTAGTACTGGTGACATTCATATATTTAGACATGTACAATTTGTTTATAGTACTTAAATAAAATTATATTAATTAATTAACACTTATTATTAATATTACCCCGCCAATGATCCCTTTAACATGTACGAAAACAGATTTTACCTTTAACGTAGTTGCAAGACCGGAAGTCCTTATCAGCTCGACCGGATGTACTTCTGGTGATAATAAATACATGGTAAGTATAGGGCCCCGTCACGCGGCTAGCTCTTAAAGTTACGGAGCGCTGCCGCGGAGTTTGCATTGCCACGCTAGCCGCGGGCGTGTTCAAACGTGCTTGTGAACTGAATCAGTGGTTCACATCCAATATGTGTTGTGCACGTCATTATAAGAAGAGATATCACTCAAGACCTGTTTTCCGGAACATTGGAAGTTTTAGTACTGATGTTTCTAAATCTGATGATGTCGTTTGTCAAGCAAGTTCCTCAAGCTCAAGAAAGTTATGTTCTTATTTCATTTTCATATAGATTTGGTATTCAGTTGCACGCAAATTGAAGATACCTCATTTTCGCGTCGTGTTCATGCGAGATTCTTTGCCCCCTAAACCCAAACGTGACGAATGTGCCATAATCAACTTGGACACGACAGTCAGGCCTGGTACACACTGGGTATGTGGAAAACATGCAGACAACTACGACAAGTTCGCTCATTTGTGTCCTCCGCCCGAGCTGCGACTGCACTCTCTTGTGCAAATAAGCCACTTTTCAGGCCAATAAATATCNCTCATTTGTGTCCTCCGCCCGAGCTGCGACTGCACTCTCTTGTGCAAATAAGCCACTTTTCAGGCCAATAAATATCCGACAGTAAGGAGCAGTTATATAAGACGACGCTACAATTTTTCGTTAAAATTCAAAGACGGTATTGTTCCTTTCATCATTATTTTTTTATTTTTCATTAAGTNTGGAATAAAGTGCTGGACGAGGTAAACCATGCACAGAAGTACCTGCAAATAGCTGGGATTGGCCTGGACAAGTTTGTTGTCAAAATTAAAGCATTGAAATTCTTTTTTTGAGGAAAATCGAAATGACTTGGTAGAGAATGCACTCATGTATGCAACTCATATGTGTGATAGAATGAATATTCCCTTAGAGAGAAAGATACGAAGAAAACATCCGACGGATTCTCAGCAGAAGATAATGGTCATTGAGATTGGTCGACTGAGGAGGCACCTACAGGCAGCTGATGTTACGAAAAAAAAATACAAAGCTTGAATATCTTTGAAATGTTTTGAGTTTATTGTCTATTTGGACTAAAAAGATTCTGTACCAAACTCTTCACTAGCATTAAGGTTTTTTTTTACCTCATGTGTCTCAGTGGCTTCTTGTGAACGAAGTTTTTCAAAGCTAAAACTTATCAAAAACTACTTTCGTTCCACCATGCTGCTTGAGAACGTCACTTGCCAAACTTAATTGCTTTAAATTAAACCGTATGCAATATCAAATGATTTATGTCATTTCATGTAAATCTTAACGATATAAGTTCACCCCACTTAATGTATAACATGTAGTAACTAAACGGTGAGTTTCGCAAAAATTTCTATATGAATGATGCCCCGAACTGTGAGTAAAATAAACGACATTTCATTTTTGTTGTGTATATTAATTTCATAATTAAATGCTTTAAACCGCATAATTATAAGATATTTTCTTCAGAGTTGGTACAAGTAACATAAATTTTAGGAACATATGATGAATTTACAGATAAATATATTTTATTGAGTTTTTTTGTTTTAAAGCGTAGCTTGTAACTATATTTTCGTTATGAAAATTTTTTGTCGCCTAACGATTTGAATACAAATGGAAACTTCTGTACTCTTGCGATTTGACGTCTCAATAAACCATTTTTTAAATGTGTGCTTACTCATTATTTAACAAAATCGTGATCACTTGCGGAGCATGAGAAACTTTTCCTGATTACGTGACAACTGCACGATTAATCACACGAGAACAACATCAATTCGTACACGACGCGAGTCAGGTGAGGCGCGGTGGTCGGATGCCTATTCGAATGATACTCTAGAAGTTGTCTCCAGAAATACGAGACATGTGACGTCCGCGCTCACCCCTCCCTGTACTGTTAGGCATTATTACTAACACGGCCTTGCTCGGCCCAACCTCCCGTCTGGTTCGAAGAAGCTTGTCAGACATACGATATTCACTTTGTTGAAAACCGGTCACACCCAGTTCTAAGAAAACTGCGTATTTATTTCCAGCAATTTTCAAGTTTTTTCCTCGCCGATTGCTACGCCGGGTTCTACTAAGCATACACAATAAAATGTAATTCTACGCGTGTATTTAAAACAAAAATTCTACATACATGAGCGATGTAAGTTACGTGCAGTATATAACTCCAAAGAGAATATCCAACAAAAATTATTGAAACTGAAAATGCTTACAGTAAAATGGTTTCAATAAAAAAGTTTACGTTGTAAAAATGAACTGTCAAACAGTTCCTACATTCCAAGTGGTAAAACTATTAAACCATATATTTTTAAAATAATATACATAAAATTAATAAAAATAAAGGAAGTAGTTCAATTAACACAGAGTTATTTACATAATGTAGGCCCTATTTACCAACTAAATATAAAACAAAGTCGTGTGATTCAACTGCGATTATTGAATTGTCTTTAGCCATTCATCAATTACTGGTTTCTTCTTAACTTTTTCAATTAATCATTTCAATGCAAAATAAATGTTAGATTTCGGAGGTTCGCAAATTAAAAGGCAATATTTTTCATTCCACTGAAACTGCAACATAGCCACACTCGGTATACTTCTCGAAGAAGGTGGCATGGTATTTACGTTAATTATTCTTATTCCCTGACATAACAATGGAAAAAGACGGTCAAAGGAATATATATATATATATATATATATATATATATATATATGCAATTGAACTTCTAGGCATCAGGGCATGTAAGACGATAAATATATAGTTCGACATTTTAACAATATTATTCCATTGTAGTATATACTTCTATGGGTAGCATAGTAGGTTGGGACGCCACCTTACAGTACAAAACATTCTATGTTAGAATTCCAAATAATACGTCGCTGTAGCATTTTTTTATATAAAATTAGGTTATTTTTATTTATATGCCGATATTTTTCTGCCCCGTCACTTAACATAATGCAGAAACAACATTTCAAAAAATTCTTCCCGTCTACAGACTGCTTACATATTCGTTTTCGAGTTGAGGCGTTTCAGTAAAATCGTACTTGTTATGATCATTTCGCCTACAGTTACCACCTGGCCTCAAAATATGGATTTGTCGTAATATAAATTTATCGTAGTAATTGGTTCTGAAAGAACTCTTATGTGTCACAAACTGATGTATGTTGTACAAATGCTCTTACGAAATACGTGGTAATGCGGAGATAGTGGTATGAAAACGCTGCTTTACATTGCTTTATGTATCCATTCATCATTCGCTGTTTCTCAAGCACCAGACATTTTCTGGGCACCCCTTTGTCTACATAACTGACAAAGTTCCCATACACTGCAGGGATGGACACTGCTAGTAGTTGCAGAATACGCCACCGCACACCGACAGCAGCACATTCTAAGCTAAATTTACAATTATTCCAGTAGTTCAATTATTTTTCGAAAACTATTCATCCTATCTGCATTAAACCAAACCCATATTATATGGTAAGTAATATCTAGATTTTTGTTTCTTCAAAATTCCGTGCTTCCAAGTCTTTATCTTTATATTATATGGCCAATTATAAAAATTTGTTTAACGAACACTAATAACGATAATATGTTTTCCCCGGTCATTTTATTGCTGATTTCTTATATGATGAAAAACCATAGACGAAGGTTCACTCTTTTCTTAGAAATGGATTTGGTTCGGAAATTTTGTTTAGGAGAACAAATATCAATGAACTTCATATAAAATTAGTGGATTCAAATAAATTTTTAAAATAAATTTTTTTAAATTATTGTGAAATTAATATATTTAGTTAATAATATTTTGCAATCGTTACTATGGAATGAACTTCTTTCAAGTGCAATATGAGCCATAAAGATATCTTAAATAGATTTTATGCAAAATTAATTTAAAATGCATGCTGTGTTTTTGTGTTTTTAATGGTTGCGGAGTAACAAGGATTCCAGCTCCCTTTCAACCTTAAAGCTCGTCTACAATCAAAAATGGCATACAATAACATATATTGTAACTGACATAAAACCCAGTGTATGAAAAAATCTGCTGTTTACAATAAATTGTTTTCCGAGTTGCATCGTGAAAATGAAGTGGATTTGCTCACATATTTCGACATGCTGAACGTGTTTCGTTTGTATTTGCAGCTGCTATTATAGAGTAATCCATTTCGTCGCTGTTTTGAAAACACCTATCTCATAGACAAGAAAGACGATGGCAGGAAACAGAAAAAAAAAAACTTTGTATGCAGGAACAATAATTTCCACAGCATTCCAGCTGGCTCTAAAAGTCCACTACCAGGATTAGCTGTCATACCTTAAATACCAAATCTATAAAAAAAATTAAATAATAACATAACTTTCTTGTGCTTGAGAAAATTTCTTAACAAACACATCAGATTTAGAAACAGCAGTACTAAAACTTCCAATGTTCCGGAAAACAGGGCTTGAATTATATCTGCTCTTATAATGACGTGCACAACGCAAGTAAAAAAGTGAAGTTAGAGTTGGGTGATGAAATTAGGATGTTTCGTAAATTAGTTGGTAGTACTGGTGACATTCATATACTTGGACATGTACAATTTGTTTATAGTACTTAAATAAAATAAAATTAATTAATTAACACTTATTATTAATATTACCCCGCCAATGATCCCTTTAACATGTACGAAAACAGATTTTACCTTTAACGTAGTTGCAAGACCGGAAGTCCTTATCAGCTCGACTGGATGTACTTCTGGTGATAAGAAATACATGGTTAAGTATAGGGCCCCGTCACGCGGCTAGCTCTTAAAGTTACGGAGCGCTGCCGCGGAGTTTGCATTGCCACGCTAGCCGCGGGCGTGTTCAAACGTGCTTGTGAACTGAACCAGTGGTTCACATCCAATATGTGTTGTGCACGTCATTATAAGAAGAGATATCACTCAAGACCTGTTTTCCGGAACATTGGAAGTTTTAGTACTGATGTTTCTAAATCTGATGATGTCGTTTGTCAAGCAAGTTCCTCAAGCTCAAGAAAGTTATGTTCTTATTTCATTNAAGAAGAGATATCATTCAAGACCTGTTTTCCGGAACATTGGAAGTTTTAGTACTGATGTTTCTAAATCTGATGATGTTGTTTGTCAAGCAAGTTCCTCAAGCTCAAGAAAGTTACGTTCTTATTTCATGTTCATATAGATTTGGTATTCAGTTGCACGCAAATTGAAGATACCTCATTTTCGCGTCGTGTTCATGCGAGATTCTTTGCCCCCTAAACCCAAACGTGACGAATGTGCCATAATCAACTTGGACACGACAGTCAGGCCTGGTACACACTGGGTATGTGGAAAACATGCAGACAACTACGACAAGTTCGCTCATTTGTGTCCTCCGCCCGAGCTGCGACTGCACTCTCTTGTGCAAATAAGCCACTTTTCAGGCCAATAAATATCTGACAGTAAGGAGCAGTTATATAAGAGGACGCTACAATTTTTCGTTAAAATTCAAAGACGGTATTGTTCCTTTCATCATTATTTTTTTATTTTTCATTAAGTCATATTGTTGTGAAACACACAATTTATAACAAATGCTGTTGCACTTAAAACGGCGTTGGCTTCCAAAAAATTTCCGTTTGAAAATAATACATGTTTCGTTTTTCTGGCTTTCAACAATTTTTCATAACGGTTGGTTTACTGTCACATGACATATTTCACACTAATTTTTCACCTTTGGGCCAAATTAAGGCCTTATAAATATTACCGGTATAGAAGTTATTGGTTTCAGCTAACTGTAGTATTCTTAAAAGTAAAATTGAATTTTTGCTCAACATAAATACTACTCGCAAATAGGTCGTAATATCGTAATATTTTGTTGTGATTTTTGTTTTTGTTTATTGATTGGTATTGCATAATATTTTTTATCTGATGTGATAATGGTTTATGGTTTATTTTATTTTTTTTGTCTTGCAATATTCTTTCCTTTCTTGGCTTCAACGGATGGATGCTTTCAAATTGCTAACCCGGATACTTTTGAAGTCAAAACAGATGAAGAGATTTTTTCTGTAATTCACTGTTTAAAAAAATACGACGTGAAGCGAAATGCTTACAATAAAACCCTTGCGCTCTGAGTATCTCATTGCTCTTGATTTTCGCATTATTCTTGGAGAAGGCTTTGTGAAATCATTATGGACAACTCAGAAGAAAGGGTTGGAATTGCTAGATTCTTTCGCATAAGAGCATTTTAGAAAATATTCGATGAAGAATGCATTTACTGATATAAATAAAAACCAATTTAATATATTCTCTAGACATAATAGTACTGTTGACAAATAAAGAATAATTTATTTTATTCTCCAATATTTTTAATGAAAAGCCATAAAATGCATTCAAATCACTCCATTGAGTTTGAAAACCAATGCCTCCTTTTCTGTGAATGGTGAGATTGGGGCATAAAATAAATCTTATACCGTTTCCATACCAGAGAACTTTCTGAAGAAGTTACTTTTCATAATATATATGATGCGCTGTTTACGGCAATGCTGCCTTGTCTAACATCTTTCCTTCAAGGGAATCCAGACGAATTTGTGACAATTCCTAGGCATAGTGCAGAAAGTATAAGAGCTGTTATAATGGATCTTGTGTTGTTTAGCTTTATTTTCACGGGGTTAAAGAAAGTTAGTGAAGTTAATAGGGAGGTCAGCTTGAGAGGCCAGTAAGCGATACTCAGTATATTTTTAAGTACGGGTCTAAAAATCTTTTCTGGTAGGACGACAGGCTGCAGCAGATGCATGCTCTACCGCCATAATTTCTCCCCTTGGATCGAAGATTTCGTATTGATAAAGTACTGAAACTCACTCCTAGAGTTGTCAGAAGCTGGTGGTCATCTCCTGCTCACGGTGCAGTTTCGCATGGCAAGGAAACTGATGTCTTTGTATTGTTCTCATACTGGCATTATCGTTCTACTTCGAGCTAAAAAATCTTGGGACGCTGGATGTGTGGTTCGATTTCAGTGGTGTAATAAACAAATGGTAAATTGTGTACATGTAATTGTAGAATATCAAGGTGAAGGCAAGTCTGACGCACTTCAGATCTTTCTCACATTATAATTTATGTGACGTCAAATTGTCGTTTTCCCTAAGAGGAAATAAAAGCCTTTGGTCAGCCATCTTAAAGCTTAAAGACGTGAACCGGTGTTTCCAAATTCATCCCTCATTCATCAGACATGTGGATCTCAAAATTTGAGATGTATTAAAAGAAGCGTTGACCTCCTTTACGACATTGTCTGTATGGTCACGTCGCTAAGGAACACACGGAATATCCTAGTGAAGTGCAAAAACCTATCTCCAGAAAGAAAGCCACTTTCTTCTGCGGCACCTGATGAGCATATTCTTTCATTGCTTTCCAAGCTCGACATAAAGGGAAAAGATCTCTTTACAAATCTGGTTATACCTAGTTTTCAGCAATATGGGCGTTTGAAACTGAGAATAGAGAATGGCTCAAAGTGTAGCAGACTCCCATTAATGTATAACACTTGGTCGGATAATGTGAAGTGTAAACGCATAGAAAGACGCGAATCTCGCTGCTCCTGCAGGAACTTTGTTCTACCATTCTCCCTGCTCTGCACGCATAGTATAGAAATCTACCCTTCGCATTCCATCAGGGACAGCTACCAGCAGTTAAATGAGTCTCGATCCGTTTTTAGCGATCTCGCTGTCAAGTAGTGGCAATTACATAAAAATGCTGACCGCTAGCATCGGTTTAGTACGCCCCAGAAACTAACTATAACCAGCGAACTTTGAAGCATGTTTTTGAATCAAAAGTTACATAGCAATGCCAAAGAAAGCAGAAGATTTCTAGCAGCTTAAATACAAGGCCACTAATAGTACTCCCACAATTATCATTGGACTGAGTAGCTGTGTAAGAAGGTCCTGTGCAGTAATGGTTCACGATACACTGACACTTGGGCAGATGTGTGTGCATCTGACAGATGTCTGCCGAGTGGCATTTATATGAATGTGTTGTGTTGGCACAAAAAGAAACTGTTGGTGATTAAAATTGCAACACCAAGAAGGACACACCTGCAGGTCTCCACATTGGAGGAATTCGTAGAGCAAGTTACGACAATGATGTGATTTAGTTGTTCAGTAGAGTAGCACAGNGCAGTAATGGTTCACGATACACTGACACTTGGGCAGATGTGTGTGCATCTGACAGATGTCTGCCGAGTGGCATTTATCTGAATGTGTTGTGTTGGCACAAAAAGAAACTGTTGGTGATTAAAATTGCAACACCAAGAAGGACACACCTGCAGGTCTCCACATTGGAGGAATTCGTAGAGCAAGTTACGACAATGATGTGATTAGTTGTTCAGTAGAGTAGCACACNGCAAGTTACGACAATGATGTGATTTAGTTGTTCAGTAGAGTAGCACAGAAAATGCGCCATTGGCAACATTGATAAGCCGTATATAAGTGGTGGTCGGGGAGCCACCAAAAGGTAGTGGCATTGTTTTTCCCTCGGTTTATTTGCACAGACGGGGTGAGCATACCACATCGTAGAACACGACAACTGTAAGAACAGGATTCTGCCTTTAACCGCAATAGAATCGTGGCTTATCGGGATTGTGGATTATCCTACAATAAAATTGGTTCTCGAATTGGAAGAAATACAAATTGGAAGAAATACAAGCACAGTGAAGTGGATATAACATCAGTGAATAAAGAAGAGGCGTGCTGAGCTAGGTGCAGGAATCCTACGGGTCTGTTGCACCAACGAGCGCAAGGGCAGACATCTGGTGCACATGGCAGACCATACAGCTTCATCAAATACCCTCGCTCAGGAGTTCAGGTATGTGGCAATTCAATATGTTCCCGCATCAATAGTTGATCGCCTTCTGCAGCATCAGGGCATCTTTTCTAGGCGCTCATTAATATGGCTGCAACTGATTGTTCACCACATGCGCCTGTGACTGCAATAGTGCATTGAACATCGGACATGGAGGGACAAATACTATGCCATCGTCTCCTCCGACAAATCCCACTTCTGCTTGCTGCACCAATATGGTTGCATCAGTGTCTGGCAGCATTGTTGCTTACGCCTGGCCAAGTCCTGCAATATGCAACCTTATAACGACCCAGCACCTGGAGTTATGACATGGAGAGACATCGGACTCCAGACCCGCTCGCGTCTCCTCCATACCGCTGGTACACTGACCAGCCACAGTTACATCGCAGAAGTTTTGGAGCCTGTAGTAGTCCCCTAACTTCTGGGCCGGCCTAGAGACCTGTGCCAAAAAGACAATGTGCGACCGCATGTGGCACACACTGTCCGTAAGTTCCTTGATGTCCACCATATCACACTGTTTACGACGAGTCCATATCACGTCGTCTTGCGGCACTTTTGCATGCTTTTGCCACCGCCGCTTTAATATAACTGCTCTCCTTCAGTTCACTTCACTTCACAACAGTATGATATGTGGTCCTAGCGCGGAAGTAAGTATTTTTGTGAGACGTTACATCGGCGAGTAGTTACAGATTAGAGTAGATTAGGAAAAAAAACCGTCGTTCACGAATACCCCTTCATGCCTCAGAGCAGAGCCGCCGTGTAGGCTACCTTGAACTAACCAAAGAACTAGCCTCCCACCAAGCCAACATGGGCTCGATCCCCGATGGGGTCGCACACAAACTTTTGCATGTGGGAAACGTGACAGACATTGCCACTGGCCGGTGGCCATTACCGGGCACTCCTAATTCACTTAGAGTTGCATTCCGTCTCCGCTCTAACATAAAGTATCATTTCATGTGACTATTCAAATATGACGAGTCCCAAAGATGCGTTCCATCTGTGATATTTAGTACGACAACACTGCAGGTATCATTATAATTCCTCTTTACACTGTTATAATGTCACTAGTCAGAGACTGTGTAACGAATTGCTTTGAGAACTAGGATAGCGCTTATTGTACGTGTACTGCACTCCGTAGAAAAAAAGTTAGTAGGTCTGGTGTTTTTGTTCTCGACTATGGGACTAAACATAATTTTTGTCAAGTATAGTGACAAGTTAAAAAAAAAGAATTTACACGCAAATCACCAAAAATTATTTGGGTTGACAGGTGGTCAAAACTATTTCAAGTTTGACATAAACGAGTCATAAGATTTTCTTCAGATATAGACCGTACGATTCCTTCTGAAGATGTTGCAGCAAGCTTATCAAAACTGCATACTTCTAAACACGTCGCATCACTCCCAGCATACTTGGCTTTTGAATCAAGAATTCCTCGACATGTATCAAAGAAAAAATCATATTGTTACGTGTCGCTACCTGCTGTCTCCTTCGCGTGGGAAGGCGCCGAGAGCTGGACGACAAGTTTGCAACGTTAGACGAAACGAGCGGCCTATCATAAAGGACGCCGCAGCACACGCCGATAAACTTATAGCAGCTCGCCCTTTGCTGACCCTGAGAAGCTCATATTTCTCCATTTATCACGCAGGAATGTCGTAATCACCATTACCTTTCCCAGAACAACTTGGATTGCCGAGAACGTTCTAGACTGCACCTATCTCAAGTATAAATACCACGTGCGGGTCTATGAGTGTAGAGTGATTAAGAGCCTAAAGTTTGGCGTCTGACGAGACCTTAAGCGACAGTTGGGCGATCCCGGAGTGGCGAGGGACGACTGCAGCGATCTGCGAGAGTGCGTCGGCGAGCTTGTGGGTAGTGAATAGTGGGACAGATCTGCAGGACTGTGGACTGGATGCGTGAGTGAAAAGACATTCGAGACGATGGAAATAG
Source organism: Clitarchus hookeri (assembly GCA_002778355.1). Classification (NCBI taxonomy): domain Eukaryota; kingdom Metazoa; phylum Arthropoda; class Insecta; order Phasmatodea; family Phasmatidae; genus Clitarchus; species Clitarchus hookeri. The sequence continues at coordinate 839,010 of NQII01000455.1, read as the reverse complement.
ACAGTTTTAACTAAACGTGTGGAAATAATTGGAGCAGTTTAAGGGACATTAGCAAGAGTAAAGAACTGTGATAAAGACTTTAATGGAAATGGAGATAGTATTTTAATATTAAGCTGAATAAGAATAACAAGAGTTAATAGGACGCTCAGACTGGTAAATAACAGATGTTTGACTGTTTTTAGCATTAAGAATAAATACAATTATTGAATTAATTTCTTTTATTTTTATTCAGACCTCCATCCTACACGAACTTTGATACGCCCCTCAGGCATTCTTGTAACATTATATTTTATTGTTTGTTTGTTTTTTCACTGACGTTTTGTACATATTGTCATGCAGCTTCCATGACAACATCCTATTATATGTGACGAAGACAGGTGGTGGGGATAACTAGGCTGCACAAAAATTTTATATCGCCTTCCCATTTGCCATATTTATAACGGCCAAACTGCAAAAACATTCTACTTCCAGAAATTTGTTTTATCTATATTTATGTTACACTCTTGACTCTATAATAGCGTAGTTCGTTTACGCCAGTGAACGTACGCGCACGCACAGTTTTTCTTTCTTGGTGATAATTTTGGTAGTCAAAATAAAATGTTTACGTGAAATCACGTTTCGAGAACAAAAATCCATTGTGCACTCTACGCTATTTGCAGATTATTCATGAGTTCTTTGCAATTTTGTTTAGCTATGTACTTAATAGCGGTGCCATTTCCCAAATGGCATTGAGCTCATGATTATACTTTATAAAGCTTCTCGGCAAGTTGTAGTACTAAAATAGCCCAGAAAAATGTAACATCGACACGGCCTCTTAGGATACAACACTTTGGTCACATATCTACTTCTGGACATTTTCCACCCCTTCACCTCCTCTAAATCCCAGTTTGCTCTTCCAATCAGAACTTCGATAGCAATAAATGTGAGAGCTGGGAATCGATAGGCTGCGACACAGCACAGCTCTTCTAGCAAATTGACGCTCCCAGGGACGGCAGGGCTATTTGCGGACGTCGTAACGGCTGATGAGGAACGAGGCATCGTCCAAACATGGAAAAGTGCGCGCATCGACGTCCTTCTCTCAGAAGTGTAAATCTGTCGCCATTCGATTTTCGGAAGAACTGCCGAGTACCAAGGTAGAGCGGCCACGGTGGCTTAGCGTTTAGCCTCCTCGCCTCCCACCAAAGCGAACCAGGTTCAAACCCCGGCCGGGCCACTCCCGGATTTTCGCACGTGGGAATCGTGCCGGACGATGCCACCGGTCGCGAGTTTTCTCGGGAATCTCCTGTTTCCCTCGCCCGTTCATTCCGACGCTGTTCCACACTCACATCACTCGCCCTCATCGGCTCTCAAGACCTCGCTGTTATGAGCCGCCCATATCTCTTCACTCAATCACCAAGGTAGATTCTGTCGTATTTAGGCTAGTGATGGATGAAACTACAAAAACAGAAACACAAACACACCAGGGAAAAAAAAATTATATTTCCAAATGTTTTTTTTTTATGAGAACGTAACCTCTTGAGGTCCTTATACGTGGACTCCTTGCAAACCTATAAGTGAGCCAGTTAGTACACACGTTCCCGAAATAACTGATCCTCTATAATTTTGTGTAATTTTCTTACTTTATTTCAAACAATTCTTAATTCATCTCAGTTGGCATGTTTACTTCCAAAAGATTCATATTTAACTTAGTGGCATGGGACATTTTCTGTCCTGCATTGCTTGTACTTTTGTTATTACTTAGGGCCTAATAATGGCCCCGTTTTATGCCCCCATGGCAATTGCATACGCGGCTTGTTATTTTAATGAAATCGCCTATGTAAATTTCAGGTATCTTAATTTCATAACTTTTTATTGTTATTGCAACTGTATTAGAATATATCAACGATTCGAAAATATTTTCAAAAACATTTTGTGCGATGATTTCTTACTTTAGCTTTATGCTGCAAAAGTTTGTATGAGTTATGTCGAAGTGAAACGAAAGTTAATACTTGTATATGTTTTGTGAAATTGTAAAAAATGTCTTCATTTAAAACGCTAGACGTACGAACACATTGTAGTCAAGTAATTTAAAAATAGTTTACATTTGCTTTTGGATTGGACCAAATTGTAATGGACTGGAAGTACCCAGTGATATTGCAGTATTTTCAATATAGGCTCAATTCTGTCTCATGACAAGAAAATGGAACGGGCAAATGAATAGTACGCTTCAAACAATTAACATTGATTTTGTAGAACAAAAGATAATTCAGTCGATATCAATCCCATACATGTCCATATACAAATACAAATGACAAATAAATTTCTGCAAACGTACCTCTTTAAGGGCTACGGAAAAGTTTCGCTATGCGTAAATTCGCAAAATATAAAATCAAGTAATGGATTTTAACGACTTAGTATATTTCTATGTGGTTTGTTTAAACTATGTATTTGAATTGAATCTATTATAAACAGTAATAATTAATATAATGTCAAGTTTTCAAATAAAAAATATTCTTAGATTTTTTTAATAATTGAAGTATACAAAGTAAAAAATTAGTACATGCGCCAAAGTAATTGTTAAGAAAAATTATGGTGTATTATTACGTAAGACTTCATTTATACTAAAAACATTAAAAGAGAAACACGTTCATAATTTTAACCAAATTTCAACTTCTTAAATCTGCTATTAGAAAATTTGGCTATATGCATTCATACTTATATATATACTTTATAAAGAACAATAAATTTCAATTTGATAAAGTTGTAAATAATTTTATTCTGTAAATTACAAAACAATTTCAGGCGTATTGTCTTATTTTGTAGTACTTATCACTAATTGTCCTCAAAAAGTTGGTAATTTTAAAATCAAACTCTGTTGACTGTATCATATATTTCAGTATATGATAGTTACCAGCAATAAATCATCTTATTATAGTCCTAAATCTAACCACATAAAAATATATTAGTTATTAAAATTATGTTCTACATTTTACGTTTTTTGGAATTCGCACACTGTGAGGCTTTTACTCAGGCCCAAAGACTGGTGATATTGTTAGAAAAGATTCTCGTGAAATTATGGGAAACTTATGGTAACATAATTATCCAGAAACATACGTGACGGGTAAAAAGCGCAGTTAACTAATGTATTTATACGGTCACAACACACACTTTCCAGTTCTTAGTGATCAGCACTGTTAAATATTTCCGTAAATTAAAACAAAGATGTCGTTAACTAACGAAAACAGTGTCCGTAATAGCGAAAAACAGAATTTACTTCGGTAAACAAAAAATACGAGACGTCCTCAGAAAACGATAGCTCCTGTGAGAATCAGTGCATTCATACCATTTTTGCATACAGGTTAAAATTAAAGCGTTTAAGTACAAATTGCCTGTAACAGATAACTATATTTCAAAACGAGCAACACGACGAAATACTGGGAAATATTGTTTCCTTTTTTCTTCCTTCAGCATGTAACATTATTTTAAAAAATGTTTAATCTCAGTGAGAAAACCGTATTGTTACAGGCGGCAGCTCTGAGCATGCGAGGCATGGATGATTTATTAATGCGCGTGCACTATCAGTTGCAACCGGAGACGCAGCGGCTTTTCACAAAGGAATGTTTACATAACGTGTATGTTATGCCTATCAGGGCGCGTGCCGCTACCGACTTTGGGTATCGAGTGTATTTGAGTCATCTGAAGAATGCTCTGGATTACTAACCTCTTTACTCTCTGATAGACTCGGGGTGCGTCGAACTTTCCAGATCAAGGCGAGAAGAGGATAAATAATGTGATGGGCCTCCGAGCCGGTAGTTGTTGAATGGATGAGTTTCAGCGATAGACTAGCTANAGAAGAGGATAAATAATGTGATGGGCCTCCGAGCCGGTAGTTGTTGAATGGATGAGTTTCAGCGATAGACTAGCTAGAAGAAAAGTGACCAGCGGGAGGAAAATCTGCTGCTGCGAAAATCAGGCTGGACTATTGGATTGGATGCGTGAGTGAAAGACATTACAAATGATGGCAACAGATAGACTGCAAGTGTGTTAATGATGAGTATGAGTTAATCGACTGTAGCCAAACAGATACATAAAGAAGGACGTTCATTAGAGTTGAAATATACATTAAATATTGCGCTCACTGAGAAATAAGAACAGTAATAGGGGAGGTAGATAATTTAAAGATGTAAATAATAATTGTGTAAAAAAAACCAAAAATATAATTTATTATTTTTATTTTGATTAAGACCTCCATCCTTGACGAACTTAGATACGCCCCTCACGCGGCTTGTAACAATATGCTGGAAAGTAAGTAGCATGTCGCGTATTTTAGTCGTATGTATACAGATTTGTGCAGGTTAAGAAGTTGTATTGGTTTTTTTTTTAAATAATTGTTTTGCTCTTTGTAACAACTTCATAACAAAAATAACAGTAGATTTTAAAGAAGGATTGAAATGAAATAACATAATAAAAATACATAGTTCTCAAATTTTTGGTAAGTTCCATATACTTATGAACGTTTCCGTGAAGTTATAAAATTGTTTCAGATAATTTACGAAATTATTGTTGGCACCGTAAATGAACCGCTAATAAATTTAAGAAGGAAGCAGTGTAATTTTTTAGTACTTTTTTACATCGCAGATATTGGTTTCAAACAATGCGGAGTGTTCGGGTGTTGCTGTATGTTGAATGTGGTTTGAGCTACTTATTTATGTTGGAAGGTACAGGTTTAAGATATATTTCCTGACTACTGAAGGAACCATATGTTAAAGAGGTGAACAACTGTTTGCGTACACTCTTCGTTGTTCGTCATTAAATTCCAAAGCCACTGGGATTAGTGAATGTTCCGTATATTTATGAGTAAGGATATAATTTTTCAATTTTTCGTCTCTACGGACCGCATTGTAGAAGCAGTCAAACGGCTGGAATTTACAACTGTACAAATAATAGTGGGAAACGTTAAGTAGGTTACCAGTTAACATTTTCATGCCCAATGTAAACAGTTTTCTACATACTGCAAAGGAAAGTTATATTGGACGGGTACTGTGCACTGCGAGTCACAGCAACACGCGACTGGTCGGTGTTGGCCACAGTTCCCAGTGATCTTACCTGCGGCTAACAGATTCCTAAACCACGCTACTGCCCTACGTTACGACTGGCTGATATCACTGTTCATCCAACACAAAGCCAAACTTATTCTTTGTGATGACGAAAGTAGTTGTTTGCTACCTTAAGTACAGCATGCAACAAAAAATTTCTTATTTGCAACACCAGAAACAACAAATTAATCTGAGGATGAATAAGTTAAAATATACGCGCTAAACTGCCATATTGCGAGTGCTGGTACCGTTGGAACAAGATAAAACTTGCTGTAGTCTAAGTCAGTGAAACTTGAATAAATCTGTTTCAGAACTATAATACCCCCCAATTAAACATTTAGTAATTTCCCTTGTTCTGCGATGTACTCAAACGCAACTTGAACAAAATATATGCCGTGATAAAAGTATAGTAAAACTTAATGCAAAGAACAAAATAGTCTCACGGGAAGAAAATTTAATTTCTTTGCTCACATAATCTTAGGCGTGGAACGGTACTTACTAATAAGACTGAGAAATATTTCAGTACAAGTCCGGATTACTGAAGAAAATAATTAAATATTCTGAAACAACTTAGATTTCCACTTCAGACCGTTGAATGTTTCACTTTTTGCCAAGCATTTCAAAGTCTCAGGGTAATGCTTAAAATTTCGCAATGGTATTTCACATTTATGAGCAATCAAAAACGCAAGTATTCTGCAAATAAGTTAAGCAGGTGAAAATTTTCAGAAAACGTATTAATTATCCCGGAATATTAAATGCGTTGAAAATAGAACTGAAAATTACCGTCATGAAATGTATGAAAACGTACGCTATACTCACCAGTTTTCGCTTTACAATAAAATCACTTACATTCAAATAGTAATTTGTGATATCACTGTAAGCAGCCGCATCTCTAAGTGGCTGTAAAGAGAACACGAACATTAGTGAACCGCAGAAGGTGAAATTGATTAACGTGTAATTTAATAACTGGCCGGTAGTGTAATTCGTGAATCTTCAGTCAGAATTGTACTATAGAAACTGGAAGTGGAAATGCCAACACATTTTAACATAGTGAGATGGTGTGAATTTCAACCACCGTGAGAAAAAGCGTTTTACCTCGAATACGAAAATGTTTTAAACATTTTGCGGGTAAAAAAACTAGGAAAGGAAGAATTTATTACCTTTNTGGTGTGAATTTCAACCACCGTGAGAAAAAGCGTTTTACCTCGAATACGAAAATGTTTTAAACATTTTGCGGGTAAATAAACTAGGAAAGGAAGAATTGATTACCGTTTTCATTTTGTAACGATGTCTCTCACTCACCAGACTCAATTATGTTCTTGCCTTCGTTGACAATGACAATAATTTTATTTATAGGCTGTCCGCGGTTGATNACTCACCAGACTCAATTATGTTCTTGCCTTCGTTGACAATGACAATAATTTTATTTATAGGCTGTCCGCGGTTGATTGAGCAGTTCTCTGCATTTTGAATCTTTCCGCCACGTGTAAAATGTACGTTGCCGTGGACCTTATGTCTAAATCCATACGACAGTCAAATGGAAACGTGGAATTGTTAGAAACCTTGACAAGTTATTAATATTCAAATTCGTACACTAATGGGTATTTNAGTCAAATGGAAACGTGGAATTGTTAGAAACCTTGACAAGTCATTAATATTCAAATTCGTACACTAATGGGTATTTAGTAAAAAAAATACCTACTTGATTTACCATAAATTTAAACACTTAGAACTACTTTTTTAGTCCGCTGCCAACGTAAGTGAAAGTCTGCAAGTCATGCCGTACGNCATAAATTTAAACACTTAGAACTACTTTTTTAGTCCGCTGCCAACGTAAGTGAAAGTCTGCAAGTCATGCCGTACGTTAGTATATGTGCAGATAAAGGTGGTGACCTATTTCCAAAAGTTGATATCAAGAGTGCACACTTTCCAGGCAACAACCTAAATATGCTTATTAAAACCTCCGCCTTTATTTTAGGAGGTAAGCAAAAAAGGTGTATTATATAATAAACCACATTGACTTTCATCTTACAAATAAATTAGTTCATGGCTTAATTGAAGCTCTGATCCGGGATATTACAGTCAAAAGTAAATCCTTACAGAGAACTCACCTACGGAGTTCATCCAAATGGTTCATTACTATACTTTTATGTTCATTATATTTATTTATTTCTATGCAGTGAATATAATTGAGACAATAATGGAAAGGGCGAAGAATGGAAAGGCTTCATAGTGACGGAATTGGAAGCTACCTGTGGAAAGCCAATCCCTGTGCCACCAGCCAGACCTGCACCAACGGCCCACAAATGAGATACACAACACGTCACNCCTGTGGAAAGCCAATCCCTGTGCCACCAGCCAGACCTGCACCAACGGCCCACAAATGAGATACACAACACGTCACAGCGCGAGAAAAATGCACGGTTGCGCTAGAGTATATTTTATAAAGCAATATTTGAGCTCGAAAAAAAAATTTAGGANCCTGCGGAAAGCCAATCCCTGTGCCACCAGCCAGACCTGCACCAACGGCCCACAAATGAGATACACAACACGTCACGGCGCGAGAAAAATGCACGGTTGCGCTAGAGTATATTTTATAAAGCAATATTTGAGCTCGAAAAAAAAATTTAGGANGGCGCGAGAAAAATGCACGGTTGCGCTAGAGTATATTTTATAAAGCAATATTTGAGCTCGAAAAAAAAATTTAGGACCAGATTACACCTGCCGCGCCAGATATTGCCTGCCCCCACATGGCTGTGTTACAGTTATCTACAAATTCAAAGCCGCAGATAACGCGTCAGACAAGTTGGGTTGATAAGGTGTTGTCGCTAGCCACGGGCTGAAACGCTTGCCCCCGCGTGTCGGCCCGTGGGTTAGTCTTTTCCCGCTCGTCCTGCCGGGCCAAAGCAATCATGTTCTGAGTGACGCCGCAGCGTATTCGCGTTGGGAACGGGGGAGTGCGCGGATATGTCAACGGTACCTTTGGTCGAGAAGCGCGCCACCGAGAAGAGCCCGGCGTTACGTTCCGCGAGCAGCAGGTACTGGAAGCTACTCGTCGCGTTGGTAGGGGCAACGTCGACGGCGATGNCAACAAGATGTGGCAGTACGCGACGACGTGGGCGACGGCCCGCAAGACCGGACTGGAGCCCTTCGTGCCGCTCTCCCTGCGCAGGGAGCTCGACAAGGTCTTCCGCGACCTCAGCGTGCCCTCCACCAACGTCATCTCGCACTGCCGCGTCAACTGGGCCGACTTCGTCAAGTCGCCGTACGAGAAGAAGAGGCCCGGCCAGAACGTCGTCCTGCCCTCCTACCCCTTCTACGAGACCTTCGTGCTGCAGTGGGTGGACGAGCTTCGGAGAGAGTTCACCTTCCGTGACGAGCTGCTACAGGCGGGCCAGGAGACCTTGAGGAGCGTCGGCGGCAGTTCGGGCGCCGTGACGTACGTCGGCGTGCACGTAAGGCGGACGGACTACAGCCACCACCTGTGGGTACGGGGCAAGGCGCAGCTCGCGGGCTCGCAGTTCTTACTCAACGCGATGGAGTACTTCAAGGGCAAGTACGGCGACGGCGTGGTGTTCGTGGTGACGAGTGACGACCCTAAATGGTGCCAGAGGAACCTCGCGGCGGGCCGCAGAGACGTCTTTGTCGTGGGCGGCAGCGGACTGTCCACCCCGGAGCGGGACCTCGCCGTGCTGGCTGCGTGCAACCATTCCATCATTGACTACGGCACCTTCGGCTGCTGGGGGGCCATCATGGCGAACGGTGAGACCGTCGTATACAACCTGTCCGTGTCTGTCGAGACCTCGATGATAGCTGTCAAACTGCTTCCGAACTGGCGCGTCATGGATTAGCGACCTCAGCACGACTGACGTAGTGCTGGATAAATATTGTAATTTCCTTAGAAAACTATAAACCACGAGAAGTTCCTCCCAAATATTTATATTCAATNGTGCTGGATAAATATTGTAATTTCCTTAGAAAACTATAAACCACGAGAAGTTCCTCCCAAATATTTATATTCAATCGACAATTATTTATCATTGGTTAGCCCCAAACTGGCGCGTCGTGGATTGCAAACGTAATCATAAGAATTTTTTTTAAATGCAATGTCCTTATGAATTTCATTGTCCCTATAAATTATAAATTATAAGAAATTTTTCCAAAATGTTTATATTCAATACTTTATTTATCAACATGACTTGGCTTCGTTCACTCTTATATTTAGTTATATTTGAAATGTCACACTTGATGTTGACTTGATTAATAATTGTATNACTTGGCTTCGTTCACTCTTATATTTAGTTATATTTGAAATGTCACACTTGATGTTGACTTGATTAATAATTGTATTTATTTCGACAGAGAAAATGTATGTGTGAGTGTACGAATACATGGAAGAAAAATTCAAATAGGCTGTTCACGATTTAATTAAACACATTTGAAATCAACCTTTAACCAATAAATCCCTTCCCGGAAACTTTTAAATTTGACTTTAAATTTTATTGGCTTGCTTAAGACTAAGAAAAGTTGTTAATTTGCATAATTTTTCAATTACTGGCATATTTGCTCAGTATGTTTTTATTCTTAAACATTGAAACCGAAATCTACGTCCTATTAAAATACATAATACGTTTGTACCAATTTTCGGTGTCGTCTGATAGTCGTATCGACACAAGACATCAGATCCGTGATTTTCTCCACCTCCCCTGATGTTGATACATCTGTTGACATCTCTAAAATGTTATTTTAGCTGCCATCACAGGATTCCACGAAAAGAATGTTACTGGCACAATAATGCAACTGCTTATGCAGGTTCTCTGTAAATTGTTACGATTTATTACGACTGCGTATTGTTACATAGTCCCACACTATGATAAAACTAGTAATTTATAACCCAGGAAAAAAACCTACTTTGCTATAGTGGCGGTATGGTGTTGTAGTCGTGTGAATTTTTCTTTGTGGTTTCGTGATATATTTCAGCCTGTTTCCCAGAAGTCGTAAACTACAAGTGTCGCTCGTTTTAAGAGTGGTATATAGAGACCGACAAGTTCATCGTTGAGCTCGCAGGACTGGAAATACGGCACTGCTGGGCGGAGTTTCGGGGCCGGGGCGTGGTCAACTCAGGACACGTGATGCCAGAGTTAGGTGCGTGGAGGGGACAGACTCACCCTACGCCCTACCCTCCCTCAAGCTGTGCGTCATTCGCTATAAACCTCGCTAACTACTCCACACTATCTGTTCACTAGTCCCGCACTTGCGGTCCGACCGTTCAACGTAATAATGGNTAAACCTCGCTAACTACTCCACACTATCTGTTCACTAGTCCCGCACTTGCGGTCCGACCGTTCAACGTAATAATGGTTTATGATTATAGTCTGTTCGTGGTTTATTCACACTTTTTGAATTAAACCTTTGAAAAATCACCCCATGTATGACGTGGTGATTGGTTGTTCCCGAAATAATGCCATGTATCACAAACAATTTTTTTTTTCTATTTTTTAACATAAAAATACCTTCATTTATGTTCAATATAACTTTCAATTATATTTTATTTATAAACTATATTATATCGTGTATAATAAATATGCATAAATATAGGGAGAGTTTGCGTTGGTAAGAAGCCGTTCTTATGCAAATTATTATACTAAACTGAGTGCACACGAACGCGGTTAAGCTGTGTTCGCATGAGGCGGAGGAATATCCTGGAAGTAGAACCTTAGCAGGGCTTCAGGAAAGTTTGAAGTAACTGTGAATGGGCTATATTTCGTGAACGAAAAACGAGTGCATGAGAACGGAACGACATTAATAGTGGTTGTTCAAATTAATTTTCTTGTCTTGCATCCAACCAATCGCACACGGTTGTATATTTATACGGTTTTAACTAATGAATGTTTTGTTACTATTTTAAAACAGATTTAATACTCGTGTGGCACCAGCACGCACCGAATTCTGGCATTACTGCTCTGGAGTTCGAGCTAATCGTTACTCACTGCTGATCATGGATATTAGCCGTATATTACAACATGTTATATTTCAAGTGAGTTAAAATCCGCCTCTCATCCACGGCACACAGGCCCATCATAGATTTTTTTATTTAGTTCAGGCTTCTGCATTAGGGGCGATGCAATCTTCTCATTTCTAGATGTAATGAACATAAGCGGTGAAGGAAAAACGGTCTTAAAACTGTGTATATTTTAATGCAGTTGTGCTTACTATGAACGTACCGTTACTTTGAGGGACTTAGAAAATCAGGACAAGTAACCGCAACGTCGTTATCCTATTTTAATCTGTGTATATAGGGCCTAGTTCATAGTTTACCTATCAAGGGAACTTCAATTTTAAAGCAAAAGGATTACACATAATTTTGTAGCAAGTGGGTTTATTTTTAGAAGGAAATAAAATTATTACAAACCTCAACAACTCCCTGGTTTAAAGACTTCTCGACTAGACTTCATAGTGGAATGTAGGTTTTTCAAGCCACTTTCGTTAACTCATTGGCTGGTTGTCAATGACATTTTTATTGGTTGTCTGTGATTGGTCACTTCTTTTAATTTTAAGGCTGGTGTTCATGAAGGAGCACGAGCCTTCTACGGCGTGTTAAATAAATAACTGGGTGAATCGCGACAGCAACGCAAATAAATAATAAGTCCAGCTTGTCCCCAAATGAATCTGTGAAGTTTTCAAGTCATTAGAAATTAGTAATGAAACTGGAAGCCTTATTTATGAACTGCTTGAATACTGCTGCAGAGTTTTCCAGTTACTAATAGAATCAGTTTACTAGCTTTAATTATTGCGTGCTGGCATTCGATTTGTTGGTAGTATCGTTAACTACATTGAAACAACTTTGCTGGTTTGATGACAAGTAGTGAGATTCTGATGTATTGTAGACATCCCAGCCTTAGCTGTCGGTGGTTCACTAGCTTCTACCTTGGTGAATGAAGAACTGTTTAACAAAAATGTACGTTGCAGATAGTCTCCACCGAAGTAGGTATATTTTAACATCTAAAATTTAGGAGTGATTTTACACACAAAAAACGATAAAAAAAAAGAAGAACAAGACAAAATTTCCATTTCTCTACTCTGCTACACTACAGTCGAATTGCACGAGTTATTGTGGTAAAAATACACAGATATATTTGGAGCATTTTTCTTTTTAAAAATTTTATGAAACACAATGCATGTGTGCCTAATTCTCCAAGCGGTCCGAAAAAAATGGCTTGTATTATGCAAAACAAATTCAGTAAGGTCGACTAGCTTTTTACTACGCACATATTTAACTTTGCAATACAAGCAAATGCATCAAGAAGAAGTTTTCCTAATTGTTGGCTAAAATTTCCCGTCCCGGGCGAGTCGTACTCGGACACCGTGCTTACCAGGCAGAGTCCTGTAAGCTAAACCAACGGGCTCACGTGCCGTACACACATAAACATCCTTTTTATTTCGAGCAGTTTCCGAATTTCATCTACTGTGAGAACATATTCATATTTAATTTCGTGTTCGGTTTTCCCAGTTTTGCAAGTAGGTCTAACAAGAAAACACTTCTAGTCACTGGATTATTTATCTTTGAAAGAAATTTATTTCTCACAGTTATAAGTCAGAAAAATCTGTTTTTGGCTGTGTATTAAAATTCCAAGGCTTAAATGTAAAACATTGACCAAGCGTGTTACATCGAAGTTGGCCCTATATATGTATGCTATAGTAATTTTATACTTTTTTTGATAGTTGATATAAAAAAATTAAAACTTTTAACAGTGCAATCTACACATATTTATGCCAATACTGAAAATGTACAGCAAACCATATCTATATATAATTTTTATCTTTCATCGAAAGTTATTTTAGAGCTGAAAATATGTAATTTCACTTCCAAATTGCTACAGAAATAATTCCTTATTTAATATTTTCCTCATCGTTAACAACCAGATGTGCATAAAATTAACAGTCGAATAAAGATTTGACTAAAAACGACTGAAAAGAAAATTATAATAATTAGTTCGGTATAAATGAATAAGTTGATTACAGTATATTAATTTTTAAAACGTAACCTAACCAAAATTCGTATTGATGTATTGTGCCAAACTATGCGATTGTGAATTTTTTAGTGTATAAGTTCGTCACTAGTGTTAGTATATTTTTTGTATTTACATACGCACTCCAATATTATGCAAATTAAAAAAAAAGTATTTTTAATTATTTACCTAATAGTCATTGTGCACAATCTAATTAAATGCAGATGTTTGTATAAATAACATTACAGTATCTCTGTTAATATATGAACAGACATGTGTGTGCTAGCCTATACTCATGTGTTAAAATAATGTTTCCATTAAATTTTTTCAATCTAAATTTTCTTATGGACGATAATTGTAAAATCACATTTGTCAACGTAACTTTACTCACGTTGTTAGTGTAAAATGGTACCTTCTGTGTAAAATTACTCATGCTGTCAATGTAAGTAACTCAGTTACTTTAACACTTTGTAGTACACGCTTACTCAAGTATGGTTATTCATTGGAAAATGGCACTTGTGTGTATTTTCATGATAAATTTGCCCCTTAAAATTTTGTTGTTCATTTGGCACGATGATTTTAATACAGTGATACAGTAGGGATAAAAAATTTGCAAATGGGTTATTTAATTCGCGATGGTGTATTTTTACAGAAGTATTAGAAGGTATACTTCATTATTAATAAATCTATTTATGTTGGTGTACCTACATTTGAATTCCTAGCAACATTATCGTACCAATTCAACTTTGTAGCTGTCTTTGAAAATTTCTCATACCAAATAGTATAATTAAGCATAAATTTAATTTGTAAATGCACGCGTTTATTTTAAAGTGCAGCTCATTTCACCTCGGATTGTGTGGTAATCGAAACTTATTTTCTTGGAAATTTTTTATTGGTGTATCTGAAAAAAATTGCGACACATTTGCGAATGTAACTCAATTACATGCATCCTCGAATTACAGCATGTCCTCAAATGAGTCCCACAGATTTCTCACAAGTCAGTCCAATATAAAATTTTGAGTTAGACGTCCAACAAATAAGGTAGTAAAGACAATTCTAAATTTAAAATTACTTTGGTTCAAAAATGTAAGGATCCTTATTCTTACATGAAGAAAGAGTTTCCTTAAATGTCTTTTTTTATGGTAATCTAATATCGTTTAAAAAACAGCAATTTGGTCAGACAGGTTATATATAAATTAGGACACAATAAAATGTGACATACTTAAAAAAAACATTCATTTAAATAAAATTTTTATGTTACAATTTGTTACAACAATATATTGTTATCCTTGTGTGAGTTAAATAGAAGTAAAGAAAAGTACTATTTACTACACCAAAGTAATTACGTTAGTATTTTGTATGAGGTAACAATTTAAGTCAGACTTTGAATAAAAACAATTTTGCTTCAAAAATTTCAGTCTTCGAACATAAACAATTGTGACCTCATCTTTAAATTAGCAGATAATAGTGGGTCATATTTTCTCTTCGTCAATAGTATACAATAAATAGCGAAATTAAAGTTTTCTAATGAATTATCTGCGAGTATGTGTGTTTCCTTAAGTAATTTGTACAAAAGGCATTGCACTGTGATGGTACCATTTTGAAATAATATTGGCCGACGTGACCATTGGTATCAATACAGACGTATGTTGGCAAATCATATTTCAGAATGCCACATGGAGAACATCACTCTACTATAATTACTGGCCCAAAAATGTCCCAACCTTTCTGAAATAAAATTATTTGAAAAACATGTATTCAGTGTTTAAAGAAAGTGATATTTATGTTTGCAAATGAAAACTTTTTAAATGTAAATTTAGAAAGCTTACCCTTTTCCATGTCATATATGGCCAATTTCAATATGATCCCAATCTCAGACAGTGAGTTTGGATCAGGTACTTTTTAGCCTACTTTTCGAAGGCAAGAAAGGCTAATGAAATCACTTTTCTGTGTGTATGTGTGAGTGTTTTTGTGTATTTGTGTGTATGTTGGTGCTCTGTGTGTCTGTACGTGTGTGTGTGTCACCTTTCAATTTTTGAACACATGAACCGAATTACACGAAACTCGGTACACACATGGTACTAAATAAGGACACCTATCTTTAATAGTTTTCAACTNGAATTACACGAAACTCGGTACACACATGGTACTAAATAAGGACACCTATCTTTAATAGTTTTCAACTACGCCGGGACCTTACTTTCAAAATTGCGGCAATTTTAAAGTTTAGGGTGCTATGTCAGTTCTCGACAACAATTCGACCGATTTAAACCAAATTTTGTATGCTGATAAGGCAAGGTTAAGCATTGAATTCCGAGGTGAATATTTTTGTTAGTCAGCCATTTTGGAAGAGAGCCCCACATTAAATAATAAAGTCTTTACATTACATCTCGAAAACTACTTAACCAATTTTCGCCAAATTTGGCACATAAATAATAAAACGATAGACCAGATAAAAATAAGTAATTAAACTCATTAGGCACTTATTTTCAAAATAGCAACCATACCAATTTTTTATGTTTATTTGGTGTAACTATCATACCATTTGACCAATTTCTACCAAATGTTGTATGCTGGCAGTATCTATTACACCCATAATATAAGCCGAACAACAATAATGGTACATGCATAAATAAGGTTTTTGTGTAACATCACGGGAAAAAATTGACAAATAACTACCACATTTGGCAAACAAGTAGTAATACGGCAGTTTTTATGTACAAATATATTGCAAGTATGTCAGATACATATTTTCAAAATGGCGGCCATCTAGCTATTTTAGCATTGTATGCTATATCTTCGANTGAGAACGCAGAAGTGCCACAAGATGACGTGGCATGGACTCGACTGATGTCTGAAGGTATGAAGGAGGCAATTCACACCATGAATCCTGCAGGGAAATCCACAAATCCAATCTGCGCCAATTTGAGAAAGGGTTTCACGTCTGTCACATTTAATGATTCTCGTCAATCGTCGTTTTTCCCGTTCTTTCGCGATCTTTTTCCGGCCGCAGCGATGTCGAAGATGTGATGTTTTACCGGATTCCCGATATTCACGGTACACTCGTGAAATGGTCGTACGCGAACATCCAAATGTTATCGCTACCTGGGACGTGGAAATCGGGCTGGACTATGCCGCTTGTTTGTCGGGTTTTCTCGGTGATCTCCCGTTTCCCCGACCCTTGCATTCCGACACTGCTCCATGATCACCTCACTTCCGCCTCATCAGCTTTCAAGACCTCAGTTTTAACAGTAGCTCAAACTTATCCAATCTTCTCCATTGATTATGCGTGCTGAATGTCCGTTACTTACACTGTTATGCGGGAAAAGACGCTAGTCTGAAATAAAAGGAAGAAAACGTATCAATAGTGTGTCCATGCGATCAGGGGTAACAGCTGTTTGAATTCTTTTTACTCCACGAATCATACGGGATCTCGTCTGGTGTAGTTAGTTCCCATGTAATAGAACACTTGCGGAAAGTCCCGGTTATTTTAATTTTTCCCCACTGCGTGTCCCGAAAAGGGTATTTGGGTAGAGAGCTCATTTGAGCTGAGCCTTAAGCACTCTTCGTGTTCCAGCACCGCACAACTTTTCTGTCATTGGCACCGTCGAAAACAACGTAGATGGTATCTGAGGTCAGAACACTATTTATGTAAGTAAGTGCTCTGAAACGCCTGTTCTCTTCATCTAACCTAATTTTAATATATTCAAGTTAGTTAAAAGTATTTTATTCACACAAAAGTGTGGGCCTGTTGAAAATTCAAACGTAAACCAACGCGTTCATCAATGTTTTCCACGTGACTTTTTGACAGGTGTATTGGCGATGTTGAGGACATGTGCAGAAGGCGAAAATCGGTCTACCTTTGTACTAAGACTGTGGCGTGTTATTATGCTACTTTGTACAAGTTTGCATAGTCGTGCATCTAATGACTATAATGCATGCATTCAAGTGAAACAGTGAATCAAAATTGCCATAGCTATGGTATCTTTATTCATGTGTTATTCAAGTGAAACAGTAGAATTTTCAGAAATGTAAATACTAATATGAAATTTACATTCTAATACGTATATGGTCATAAATTTAAACATTACAGTTTCAGTAGAATGGAAATTCCTATAACGACTTTTGTGAATTCGCTACCAACTTAACTAGGAATGAGTGAAAAGATTTGGGCGAGGTCTTGAGAGCCGATGAGGTTGAAGCTAGAGCAGGAGGGGGGAGGGGAAATGGATATCCCCAAGAAAACCCGCCGACCAGCGGCATAGACCAGCACGATTCCCACATGCGAAAATCCGGGAGTGACCCCGCCGGGAATCGAGCCCGGTTCACCTAGGTGAGAGGCGAGCAGTCTAACCACTACACCACCGCTGCCCCAACTTAACTATGAATCTTATGCCAGTGTGTACTGCAAAATATAATTGCAGGAAGTAAAGTTTATTTTTCAAAGTTTGATTTCAAAAGTTTATTATTAAACATAGAGAACCTTTATCGCCTCTATAAAAGTTCACGAAATATAATAACCTGTTACATCTTGGCGGTTACGGGCTATAAATTTATACAGGTAGCAAAGCTATGACGATTTAATAAGATTTGGAAACTATTATTCATGCTTTATCGTGATATAGGTTACGATGCTCTTTTTGAAATGTAACTTGTGGCGGAAAATTTAAAGATTTTGGTTTGTGTTTTCGTTTTTATTTGAGTTGAATGATTATTTCTTTTGAAGCGCAATTGTTTATTTTAAAGACCCTACCCTAAGGTACAGCTAGATTTGTAATTCAGGACATCACCTCTAGATTTTCTTTATATGTTTTGGTTTGTTTACTTCTCACGTATTTTGACAGGTGTATTTCTTTCTTTTATTTTTTATGTGAACTGAGCCTGAAATATCTTTGGTAGTGTTAATTATTTTGTCGTCGTCTTCCTCTTTGCATTTTACCTGGTTTTATTCAGAAGTTTTGGCCACGGAGGAAGGTATTAAATTACAGTACTGATTAGACTGTGACGTACGAGGAAATTACATCTTTTTGGAATTTCCCCTTTAATTAACGTAACCGTGTGAACCCCGTAGTTGATTGACTCTCTCCTCAGACGCCATGACGAGCAGTAAAACGTAAAATTTTGTGTGCAAGATTTGCTTGTAAATTTTTAATTGCCGCCCAACGTAATGGTAAGGATGGTGTTTGAGAGGCGCCAAGTTGCAGTAAATATGCAGGGCACGATAAGAAGAGGCCCGAAACTGCATAGCAATTACTTCGGCAGCTGTCTCCACTTACGATTAAATATGACCTACAGAGGCTTGTTAATATGAATTGGCATTATTTTACGCATGTGTGCTACAAACTTTTCTGTATTACTTGAAATCTCTAAATTGTTTTGAATTTCAAGAAAGTAACATTTGGACGTTTTAAATTTATTGTCAGGATTTTAATAAGGATTTAATTTTCCTACGAACGCTATCCAAAAGCCGGTAGGATTTCTTGCTCTAAAGCCGTGCAACAACTACGAACATTTTTACAAGTATTTAATGCTGAGAAACCAATGAGCCAGTTTCAGTTTTACTCACGTAAATTATCTTTTTGTTTGCTATTATTTAAAGAGGTGATTTAGTTTCTTATTCTTTTACAAATGAAATACTATTTAATTGACGGTAATTTTCATTTGATTTTCATTCATTTCAATACTGCATTCTGAGTTCATTATTTTTATTGTTAATTAAGCATTTTAATTTTTACGTATATTCTTTTAATAAAATTTTAATTTTTCTACATCTATGAAATTTGTTCTGTTTTGTGCAGAAGTTCAAGTAGTTAGTATTCTATTATCAAGTTATTTTCTTGTTTGGTTTCCTAGTGTCCATACAAATTGTATGGAAATGTGGTCTTGTGTGCATATATGTTACTTCGAGAGTAAATGTGTCTCACGTATTTCTGTTTTACTAAGGGTTTCTTTTAATGTGCCTTAATTACTCTGGTCACTACCTACCTGTGATTGCAATTATAACCAAACATTTCTACAACACAATTGAAAGTTTCAAGAAATTTTCTCACACTGTATCAGTCAAAGAGATGCCGACTAGCGTGGCGTCATTTCATCACAGCTAGACGCCACGCACTTAGAGATAATAAGCGGCGCGATAGAAAAGTTGTTATTCATTACTCGCACGTCCGACAGTCCTCAAAATATTCTACACTTTAATATTTTCTATTTGCATACAAAAATAACCACTTTCCACAAAATGGAGAAATTCAAGACGTCACGTACTGATTCCATTTAGTGACAAAACATAGGAGCACTTCTCAAATTTCGTTAGCAATATGTCTGAAAGTATTCCAGTCAGTATTTACGTCAAATATACGCAGTCACGGCCAAGGATTGGTTTTTCAAGATTGGCTTTAAATATTTTAAATCAACAATGAATCAGCTAAAGTTTGGGGCTATCGTTGCATGCATCAAGAAATTAAACCACGCAGTATAACCAAATATTTTACTAAGATATTTTTGGAATGAACTTGCAGATGTCGTGGTGTATATGCCATTAACAAAAGTGTTTCCAAACAGTGAGAATTCAAACTATTATTTTCTTAAATCTTGCTTATTTGGATGGTTATCATAACGTTGCTTTAATACCGCTTACGATAATTTTGCCTCCGTATTAGGCATGCGTGTACCCTGGGCATCATATCTGTAATCCGATAGCGCGAATTTCTTAAATAAGATATTACTCCCTTCAAATTTTATTTATAGGCTAAAAAAAAATTATTTTCCGTATATTTAACCAAGGAACATAAAATAAAAAACAGATAATAATTGAAGTAGAGTAAAAACCTTTTTAAATATTACAATGTGTTACCTTCTATTTTGCGAATCATTGCCTATTTTAGTTTCTATTGTGAATATATTTGAAAAAAGTTCAAATATTAAGCGTTGTACAAAAAAAATATTGCAGCAAAATTTAGTTAAGTATGGTTCACTTATTCTCATGTTACATTTAACTACATAAACCAAACAATGAGTCACTATTAGATCAATACATTGTTTTAATAAGCCACTCGGCTCAAAGTATACATAATTTGGAAATATGTGCAAAAGATTATAATGTTTTTGAGTAAGCGGAGTTCAGTAATCGTATTTGTTCTATTTATTTCTGCATGAAGCGATAATATATAACTTAAGTTTTAGTGCTTACTTTTACTACCTACTTAATTTCAGTACATGGGCAATCGTTTGGAGGGAAATGCTGTTTCGTGCCGAATTAAAAACGGACATCATTACAAACGTGACATTTATCTTCATTACAAAAATGTCATTAATTTAGGTTATCTGTTTTGCTCTTGTAACTTTCGGTTTCATTAAAACCGCCTGTTTATTAGCTTTATACTGTACCCTAAATAAAACCGTGAGTCGTAAAGTTAGCAATGAGTTTTATGAAAATGTGATGTATAAAATGTTGTTTGTAATTAATGCTTTGAGAGAGAAATAATATAGTATTCGAGGGCGGAACTGAAGTTTTTGTTGCGTGGATTTAAAAATAAAAATACAGAGTTTGCCGGAGAAAAAATTTACCACGGATTCTGATAGAATTTAATTAAAGCTTCTGAATTGAGTTTTTATGTGGGTGGAAAACAAGGTTATTCAAGCTCAATGATATTCAAAAAATTGTATTAAAATTTTAATTAAATTAAAACATTTAATACCCTGCCACTTTCTAATTTTCATAAAAATAGTGCTTTGATTGGTTGGGCTTTATATAACTGAATTCCACGTCGTTCATAATTGATCTATAGAAAATTTCAAAAAGATTCCTCCGATTTCAAAAGTAACAGAGAATCATGCAGTAAAGAGTGAAATACATGTATGACAATATAGTTTTGCTTACAATAATCATAAATGCTCAATATGGCCCTCTGCAGACGCACGGCATACACCTACACGATAGTCAAACTCGTCCCATTCATTAGTGAGCATGTCTGGAGTTACCGCATCCACTGCTGTTGTTATGCGCTTCCCAAGTGTTTTCTTCTTGGGCGAAAGAGTATGTGGGTTTTCTCAGAGTGCTCCAATATTTTTCTAAATATAAATTTTATGGTGGAAGTCCTTTTTTGTGCACAAGCTAGGCTCTTTACTGTAAAGAAAACCGCATTTATATCGAAAATTGACAGTTGACGTTCTGACACCGTGAGGTGAACATCTATTTGGAAGCGCTCTCTCGTCATACAACGAAGATGAACTGCGAACACGAAGGCCTGCCTTGACCTTGATGATATTGGAACCGCGACCTACATCATCGCTATCTGGTTGTCGCCAGTGCCGGCCTGTACGAAGAGTCCTGTTATATTTGCAGGAGAACATTGATATGAAACGTTTTACACCAACTACAATTTCTACGGATTATAATTTATATATGACTGGAAAATTCGACATTCGTAATATCATTTTATGTGTTTTGAATAAAATATATAAAATCGCATACCTATATTCTATTACTTTTTCTTGTTTTAAATGATATTTATGGAATCTTGTAGACATTTGTATGGTGTCTACTTTCGTTTATAAACTTCTAACTCTGTATTCGTGATTCATCAAGTTCCGGAAAAGGAACTCACTCTTGCCTTAAATATAAATATACCCCTGAAAATTAAATTGCATACAAATAAATCGAATAAATGAACACAGATATATAATAATTCGAATGATCAGGTTACATTATCGAAAAAAATATAGTTACTATGTAAGTTAAAAATGGAAAAGAAAACAAAAAATTGTGTTTTTACTTTTTTTTTTTATTGCTAAGCCAACTTCTTGTTGTCTTTCTGGAAATGTAATGGAATGCTCCGTTCACCAAGTAGCTGTTACTCTATCAATCAGAAAAGATAATTTTGTTTTATCGCCAAGATAAGAACAAGCGGTACCAATATTTGTGTATAAATAATAGAAGGTTTTATCCACTGCTGTGTGTTCGTGCAAAGAAGAAGACTTGTCTGATTGACATGCAGATATCTGAAATGATTATGTCAAGCTCAAGGCAATAGCAATTAGATTTGTCTTCAGTAGCAGCATGTACAGAATGCAGAGAGGTTTGCATGGCTCCCTCCTACCATCGGGGTCTTGAGAGCCGATGAGGATGAAGCAAGAAGAGTATGGTGTAGCATCGGAATGCAAGGGTGGGGGAAACGGGAGACCACAGAGAAGACACGCCAACCAGTGGCATTATCTGGCATGATTCCGATATGCGAAAATCCGGGAGCGACCCTGCCGGAAATCAAGCTCGGTTCACCTTGGTGGGAGGCGAGCGATATAGCCTCTGTACCACCACGGCCCCGGAAGTACAGAATATTGAAGGAGGAAAGTACAGCTGCAAAATGGTTGTACTAATTACTAAAGTAACCCCTTTGTTATTGTTTATAATTAAATATTGAAAATCCGACCTTTGACTATAATGCATTTTAAAATTTGTGTGCGATCACGGTATGCTGCTCATCTTGAGGTGATTCTAAAAGCTGCTCATGGTAAACTATGCACTTTTGAAAGCCGTGCTGAAAATATACTTTTATGCACATTGTGTATTCTTCCACCTTATGTAAATTTAACATTGGCGTGGGCCTCGTCACTTTATTCATACGTCGGCCAAGTGAACATGTCAGATTAGAAAAGTACACATTTCACAAAATTGTTAATTCTTACATTTGTATTTATTTAAAAAAAAAAAATTCTGTATTCACAAATGTTTAACTATCTCTTTTAATTCAACACTAAGCATGGAACTACTTTCCCTATGTCACCAATTTTACTGGCCACGTACCAGTCAACATGCCTGTGAAATTATATGTAGGTACTGGCAGTGACATTTTTTCAATGGTTCATTTCAAAAGTGCTCATGTGAACAGCATATCCCATTCATTCCTTTAAGCATGCAGCACACTTCAGCAATGTGTCTCTACTCGCAGTTACAACAGACAACTAACGAGCCACGCGAATAAAGAAATGCTTGTAGTCATATTGTAGCGAAAGAGGAGGTAGCTGGCGCTGATTGAAGAGAAGGAAACGAAAGAAACTACAGTAAAAATTACACCACTGCACTCTACAAAAACGAAGAGAATACCTCAGAATAAGTGCTTGTAGGGCAGATACATTGAAGTCCAAATGACAACAGCTATCATGTATAGTGGTAAAACAATAAGGTGTTGGACCATGTTCAAGATATTAATAAAAGGCACTATGCAGATCTCAGTGTACCGTGAACACTGGTTTCAATCGCGTGTTTGAAATCAAAAATACCCAACCTGGCATTAAACACAGTTTTGGTAACACGGAGTAGCATAGTTGACGCATTCTGCGTCCCTATATTTTATTCGTCAGAACACACGCTCTGGCGGACCTCGCAGCCGGATGACCGCAATAAGGATTAAGGGTTTTGTGGACGTGCCGGAAGAGGGACAGAAGANCTATGCAGATCTCAGTGTACCGTGAACACTGGTTTCAATCGCGTGTTTGAAATCAAAAATACCCAACCTGGCATTAATCACAGTTTTGGTAACACGGAGTAGCATAGTTGACGCATTCTGCTTCCCTATATTTTATTCGTCAGAACACACGCTCTGGCGGACCTCGCAGCCGGATGACCGCAATAAGGGTTAAGGGTTTTGTGGACGTGCCGGAAGAGGGACAGAAGGAGCCTCGCAGCTGCTAAGGCGTGCTACCAAAGGTTTCTGCACGTGCAACTGTTCCTGCACGTGCAGACGACATCCGGAGACAACGGAAGGCACCAGGGCGCGGACACAGCTGCATTTTGCAGCTGCCCAAGGGACACCGAGATCCCACCACCAGCTGCGCCTGTCCCGGGCTTATACCGCAATAAACCATGAGAGCTTTTAGCGGACGTGCGTGCAGAACGGGACAATAAACTTCCAGGCCAGAACCAAGGGACGACGCCAGGCCGGCTGCGGACCACACGAGCAGCGGCCACGTGTTTTATGACCCGGAGGGACGACAAGCACCCCGGACACGTGCAGCAGAGACGGGGCAAGTTGAATATGGTGATGGACGCTACAAAACCACACGAAGGGGGGAGCAACGGGGCAGTCAGTGGAGAGACGTCGAATCAGTCAGTCGCGGATCGAGCAGTCAGTCAGTCAGCCGGAGTCAGTCGAGGATCGAGAATGCATCACGACGTCGACCTCAGTCGGAGGCCGTCAAGCGGGACGTGCGGCGGGAAGCATCCGAGAAAAGTCAGTCAGACTTCGTCAAACGCAGAGTCCTGCGTTGGACCCGGGAAGAAGGAACTTCGAAGCCAGGCGCCGAGACGCCCACCAAGTTCGAGAGCAGTTCCAAGCCGCCAGCCGAGGGAATTCAGCGCTGCAGTGTCAGATAAGTAGTTCTACACCAAGTGCGAAGAATCTTCCCCCCCCCCCCCACGACGCCAGTCGCGGCGTCAAACCATACGTAGCCTACATAGGGAAAGGGAGGGAGTTTGTCTCTTGAGTTCATGTACCAGTTAACCTGTTCAAGCAACAATAAAACTCGATTATGTGAACTCACACAAAGCCAGTGTAATTTATTAGTAAATTGGACCTATAGACAACAGTGTCGACGTATTCCTACGCCCTATCGCTGAGGGCTAGCATCATGTGCTGGCGCCTCACGCCGCAGAGCAGAATCAATACCTACTTCCAAACTTCAGCATTTNATCATGTGCTGGCGCCTCACGCCGCAGAGCAGAATCAATACCTACTTCCAAACTTCAGCATTTGGCAGGTATCATAGTATTAAGATCAACACAAAAACCAACTAACAACATTCGGTCAAATACTTATGTAAAGTTTTGTTCATGTCTTCATAGAAAGCATTATAATGTTCAAATGNAACTAACAACATTCGGTCAAATACTTATGTAAAGTTTTGTTCATGTCTTCATAGAAAGCATTATAATGTTCAAATGAGTGGGTTACCAGCACTTGAGTGTTCTTGGTGTTATTCAAAATTTGATTTTCCATATTACCCAGTAGAATTATGTGGTTACCCAAATTGCCAGAAATTTCATCTTGATTATAGGCGAGAGNAACTAACAACATTCGGTCAAATACTTATGTAAAGTTTTGTTCATGTCTTCATAGAAAGCATTATAATGTTCAAATGGGTGGGTTACCAGCACTTGAGTGTTCTTGGTGTTATTCAAAATTCGATTTTCCATATTACCCAGTAGAATTATGTGGTTACCCAAATTGCCAGAAATTTCATCTTGATTATAGGCGAGAGNCGATTTTCCATATTACCCAGTAGAATTATGTGGTTACCCAAATTGCCAGAAATTTCATCTTGATTATAGGCGAGAGAATGTAGGCGCCTTTCCAATAGAGCAAGTTCTTGGTTGTCGAGGGTGCCAAACATAGTTTTCCAAATTTTTCCTCCAAAATAAAAAATACCAATTTTGTTCGGTACTCAGGAGGCAAGAGAGAGATTAGGGTAGAAATGCTGGTCTCTTTTCAACCGTCCATCACCACAACCAAACTCTTCGACTTCCCTACACGAAGGAACCCTTGTGGTTACTCTAACTCCCGCTCCACAATAAACTAGAGGATCATTTTGGAAGTTTTGTAATGGGTTACGTGTCATTATTTTGGGTAACTTAGTTTATTATTTTAGTATATTATGTACTATATTTTGGGATGTTCCTAACCATTGACCAGCTATGGTCTGGTTTGAGGGGAGGCGTGTGTGTTATTCTGTGGTATCCTTATTCAGGTAAAGTTTGCTTTTGTTGGCAAAATCTTGTTGTCAATGATTTTATTTTTTTATTTATCTGCTGGTAAACTATTTATATCATCCGCAAATTTTAACTTGAAATTTATATAAAATAGAGGTTATGAAATATTTATTTTGTCATAAATTGTATAAATTCTTAAAAAGTAATGTATTTATTTATGTTATTTACAGGTTCATAAAAATGGTTCGTTTAGGTTTCCTTCTAATACAAAATAACTGGGTGTTGTCAATTTGTCAGTTATGTGTTGTCAAAATGTATGTCGAGTTTCTCATGTTATGTGTTTTGTTCAATCTGTTAAGATAGCAGCACTTGTGGTATAATACATTATTTATTTTCCTTAACGTAATTATTATCTACTGTTAGGTCTCCAAAAAAATCATCAACCAATACTTTGTAATAAAAAACCTTGTATAAAAGTATAATATTACTGTTCAATCTACTTTTTGACAGNAATCATCAACCAATACTTTGTAATAAAAAACCTTGTATAAAAGTATAATATTACTGTTCAATCTACTTTTTGACAGAACACATTTAAATTAAAAGCATTTTAGATTGAACGTATGTTGTACAAACACGTTTTTACAGTACAGGAGGCTTACTGGAAAAAAACATACACTGAAGTAGAGACATGTTAAGCTAACCGACGTAGGATAAATGCCTAATATGTTAACCGATGTAAGCTGAATACCTATTAGGCTAATTGAAGGAANCGATGTAAGCTGAATACCTATTAGGCTAATTGAAGGAAGTTAAATGCCTATAAGGTTAACCAACAAGGCTAAACGTAACTAGGTTAACCTATAGAGAATATGTGTCTAATAGGGTAAAGTGATATAAGATCATTGAAGTGAAGAGATTTAGGCGGCTCTTAACGGAGAGATCTTGAGAGCCGATGAGGCTGAACGAGGTGAGTATGGAGCAGCGCCAGAATGAAGGGGTGGGGGAAACGGGAGATCTTCGAGAAGACCCGCACGATTCCCACATGCGAAAATCCGGGAGCGGCCCCACCTGAAATCGAACCCGGTTTGCTTAAGTAGGAGGCAAGTAGTCTAACCACTACGCCACCGCCGTCCCTATCAGCTAACTGCCTGTTAAGCTAATGTTAGAATGTTAAAAATGTTTTAGGAACAAGCAAGGATAAACAAAACTAGGATAACCTATATACACTGAAGGGCCAAAAAAATGGTACACATGCCTATTATCATTACCGCGAGCACGCAGAAGTGCCNGCGAAAATCCGGGAGCGGCCCCACCTGAAATCGAACCCGGTTTGCTTAAGTAGGAGGCAAGTAGTCTAACCACTACACCACCGCCGTCCCTATCAGCTAACTGCCTGTTAAGCTAATGTTAGAATGTTAAAAATGTTTTAGGAACAAGCAAGGATAAACAAAACTAGGCTAACCTATATACACTGAAGGGCCAAAAAAATGGTACACATGCCTATTATCATTACCGCGAGCACGCAGAAGTGCCNCTAACCTATATACACTGAAGGGCCAAAAAAATGGTACACATGCCTATTATCATTACCGCGAGCACGCAGAAGTGCCACAAGGCGACGTCGCATGGACTCGACTAATGTCTAAAGGTATGCAGGAGGCATTTCACACCATGAATCCTGCAGGGCAGTCCACAAATCCATAGGAGTGCGAGGTGGTGGAGATCTGTTCTGAACAGCACGTTGCAAGGCATCCCAGATATGCTCAATTATGTTCATGTCTGGTGATTTAGGTGGCCAATGGAAGTGTATAAAATCAGAAGTGTTCCTGGAGGCACTCGGTAGCAACTCTCGACATGTGGGGTGTCGCATTGTCCTTCTGGAATNATAAAATCAGAAGTGTTCCTGGAGGCACTCGGTAGCAACTCTCGACATGTGGGGTGTCGCATTGTCCTTCTGGAATTGTCCACGTCCGTCGGAATGCACAGTGGAGATGAATGGGTGCAGGTGATCGGGCACGATGCTTACGTATCTGTCACCTGTCAGAGTCGTATCTAGACGTGTCAGTGGTCCCATTTCACGCCAACTGCACACGCCCTATACCATGACAGAGCCTCCACCAGCTTGAACAGTCCCCTGTTAACATGTAGAGACCATGGATTCATGGGGATGTCTCCATACCCGTACACGTCCATTCGCCCGATATAATTTATTGGAAACGAGACTCGTCAGACCAGGCAACGTGTTTCCAGTCATCAACAGTCCAATGGCGGTGTTGGCGGGCCCAGGCGAGGCGTAAAGCTTTGTGTCGTGGAGTCAACAATGGTACACGAGTGGGCCTTCTGCTCCGAAAGCCCATATCAATGATGGTCCGTTGAATAGTTCGCACGCTGGCACTTGTTGATGCCCCAGCATTGAAATCTGCGCGAATTTGAGAAATGGTTGCACGTCTGTCACGTTTAATGATTCTTATCAGTCGTCGTTTGTCCCGTTCGTTCACGATCTTTTCCGGCCGCAGCGATGTCGTAGATTTGATGTTTTACTGAATTCCCGATATTCATGGTACACTCGTGAAATGGTCGTACGCGAAAATCCAAATTTTATCGCTACCTCGGAGATGCTATGTCCCATCTCTCATGCTCCGACTATAACACCACGTTCAAACTCACTTAAATATTGATAACCTGCCATTGTAGCAGCAGTAACCGATCTAGCAACTTTGCCAGACCCTTGTTGTCTTATATAGGCGCTGCCGACAGCATTGCGTTACTCTGATTGGTTCCATACCTCTGTTATTTGCATACGCACGCCTATACGATTTTTTTTTTGGCTCTCCAGTGTAGGATAAATGCCCAATAGCCTAAAGCCATGTAAGCTAAATGCCTGTAAAGCTAATGGAAGGAGTTTAGATACCTAATAGAATTACAAGCATTACTAAACCGAAATTGGTGAACCTATTTAAAGGAAATGCCTGATAGGCTAAAACTATGTAGGCTTAACTAGTGGTAAGATCATGGTAGGAGATTAGATATATTACTAGGCTAACCGACAAGACTAAACCGAACTAGGTTAACCTGTATATAACCATTGTCTAATAGGCTAAAGCGATGCAAGCTAAATGCCTATTTAGCTAATTGAAGGAGGTTAGGTATGTTTATTTGTCTAACCGACCAAGCTACACCGAACTACGCTAAATACGCATTCGGCTAACCTACATACAGGATATGAGCCTATAGTAGGCTAAACCGAAGTATGTTAATGCCTGTTATGGCAGCAGGCGCAGCTAGATGCCTTCTGGCACAGCGATTTTAGTTCAAACACTGTACAATGTTTGATGAACATTACTGTGCAGTGTGTCCGCCAGTTGTCCAAGGCTGGAGGTGGGGGGGACGCCGCTGATGGGCTGTCATTTAGCGGGAGGCCACAGCCTGGACGAGCATCGACGGCTGGTGCGGCGTACTTCACCCCCCGGGGCGCGTGGCGCTGTCAGGACATGTGGCGCCGTCAGATTGAGGCATGACGCCCGCAGACGGCCGCCTGCTGCCGCCGACACCGCTGACATACGAGGGCGGCGCCTCGCTGCCGGGGGAGATGGCCGCTCTGCAAACACACTCGTAGCCCTCCGCTGCTGCTTCGTCCGCGCCGGACACCGACCCTAGCTAACTTCATTTCGCCTACGTGGCACATAGTCCATCCGTGATTTAGTCCATTCACGTGTTACTTCTAACTTTTCTGAAGTCCTGCTGAAGTTCTACTTCCAGGATACTCATCCGCCTCATGCAAACAAAGCTTAACTTATAAATCTAGAAAATCACACAGGAGAGGACAACCCAACGCGTTCGTGCGCACTCAACAGTGTTTCTTTCAGGCAGCCCTCCGCGGGTGGGGCAGCCCCCATCGGGGAGCTATGCCACCGACACTCGGAGAAAATCTGAATAACATTAGATGGAAGTTGAAAATAATTACAGCTATTGTACTATAAAAACTTAAAACTTTATTTGAAGTGCAATAGCTGTAGAGGGATATTACTTTTTTCCCTGCTTCTGATCAAGTGGTTACTAATCGCGTCCAACCGCACCCAGTGAGCAGCAAATGAATCTTTCGATGAATCTTTCATCTTTCGATGAATCTCCCATCTTTCGATGAATCTCCCTTTGCTTTAGTTTTTCCCAACAACTGTACCTTAGATGAATATATTACTTAACAAGCTCTTTGGACGATCTCTCTTCCTCCCTCCAAAAAACCTGGTCGTTTCATTTCCTACTTGTTCGTCAGACATAAGTGAATATTGTTTGTTGCTGTGCTTGGGTAGTTTTCATCCACAAATGTAGTGAATTTATTTCGTATGTGCAGACTGCGCTATAAGTACACGGACAATAAACATTTATTTATGAATTGATTAAAAAACTGATTTGACCTTGGATTAATAAAAATTAAAAATATTGGTGATTGACAACAGTGGCGTATGCAGTAAGGCGAAACCAAAATGGACGCATCAACCTAATTGGAAAGCAACCATGATCTGAAAAAATTTTTTGCAAATAAATTAATTTTAATTGTTTCATACTAATCTTACGTTTTTAGTGCTCCCTTTGGGTACACGCCTGTTAAAAATTACCGCGGCAAATGAAACTTTTTCTTTATTGGTTAAATTATTCTGTTATATACATAGTTTTTTTTAATTACAATGAACTTATATTTAAAGGCTGTGCTACAATTACCGTAGCGTTTCCGTAAAGAAATAACCGTGCTGTTCCTGTGGTCACTACAAAAATTCTGTCTAAGACAGCACTGTTATATGGCCAATTAGAAACGAGCACGAAATAAATGCAGGTTGTCAAAACTATGAGTATTTAAGAGCAATGTGTCAACTAACCTGATATTTGTTTATTTAATATAAAAGGCGATTCATTTGCGCGGGACTTCTTTATTCTTCCTAGAGTAATGTTTTTGTCTTACTTTTACAAGCATAACTTGTTATTCCTTTTTATAAATACTGTCACTTCTGTCATATAACACTGGCAAAGCTCCTTTACAAGAAATTAATGCTAAATCGCATTTGCCATTACAAAATATTTCAGATCTCTCGCTTTCGCGCGGCATCCCCATGTAGATGTTAGGATTAATTAAACGGGATATCGGAAATATACTACGTCGTCCGTTTCACAGACGTTTTTCTGAGACTTTACACTGACACTCGTAGTTACAAAATACCAAAATACCAAAATGATTGGCCAGCATACACTGCACCGTAAGAAAATAGAACATTTCCAATCCTTCTTACGGGCCTACAGCGAGCGGGCGGCGGTTTTATGCCGTGCGTTGTGTTGCAACATGCACTAGTGATTTTAGCACGACCTTAGTGTGTAAAATTCATTGTGTAAATACTTTGTGTGTATGACAATCGATATTGCTGTTTTGATTAAAAGTTGTTACCAGTACTCTTTCCATGGGTCTCCTCTTTTCAGTGACAAGATTGAAACAATGAAAATAACCATAGACTCGTATTTTAATGTCACAGTCTCAGGACCTAGTCGAAAGCCGCGAGAGGAAGCAGGTCCATCACCATCAGTTCAGCTGACCGAACTGAAAAACTTAGAAAATGAAGCCGAAAAATTATCTGGCCTGCATCTTGTGAAATCATCCGACAAAGGAGAACGTCACTTTAATAGTTATCGGGAACAGAAATACAGTTGGCTGATATAGGCTACAATGAAGGAAAAGGAGGCGCATTTTGTAAATTACGTGAAAATTTCATGAAAAATGATGTAACTGTTCTGCAAAAGATAGGTGGGATGTTCTATACTGTTCCATTCACATTGTTCAGGAAAGTTTTGGGGAAAAAATGAAAATTAAAGAATCATGAACGTTCTTGATTGAAAGTATTCTTGACAAGCTGAACGACGATTTCAGTACATCGAAGATGCGTTGAGTGATCGATAAAATCATAGTGGCCAGGATACAGCCTGTGAGCTACTGGTCTGTAGGGGCGAAATTTTGAGAGATGAATTGAAGAAAACGTTAAAAAACAAGAAGTTCTCTGTTCTAGCAGAGGAAAGTACTTCTTTGAGAAATTAAATGGAACTCAGCATAATATTTTGAGTTGTGGAAGATAAAGTTCATATGAAAAAGTTCTTAGCAATAGTGAAAATCCCTAACGAAAAGGCAGAAACTATTGCAGATGCTATTGACAAGGAGCTGACTGCTCTTGATTTATGTTATGACGATATGATTGCTTTTAGATTTGATGGTACTTCCAATATGGCTGGAAACATTAGAGGTGTGAGAAAGAAGCTTTCAGAAGAAGCAAACAAGGAAGCTCAAAGTTTAATTTGACCAAAAATAGAGTACTTTTACGTTAACAGAAGTATGAAACGCTTGCAGTGCATGCCATATTTAGGAAATAACAAAACACGTAATACATGCGGTGATTTTTCAAAGGTTTTATTCAAAAAGTGTGAAGAAACCACGAGCAGACTATATATACCTCCCGCATTTTTTAAACTCTCCTGTAGGTCAGCTTGTCACATTCTGTGTGCAGCCCCAGCTTGTTATTGTGATTCGAAATTCCTGTGGTGTACTTCTTTATCTGAACTATCACTATGGACATGCGCCATTGCAGCAATTTGTTACAGTCGCAGAAAACCTTCAACGTAAAAAAAATTGACGCAGAATAATAAAATTGTATTATTCAATGTTTAACTTTTTCTTTACATTGTAAAGTTTCGGCGACAAAATGTTGCTATGACGTGTGACCATAGAAATAGTTCAGATAATATACTTCTGTAGTTACTGCAGAAAATATTAATTATTTTTAATCGTACGTTATGTGGCGTTTTGACATTATGTTAGTTACAGATATAGCCCTTACCTGACTCCTCACACATATAAGTTAGATACAACGACTCTGCGAAAGTCAGTCGTAATTGAACGNAATACCAAAATGATTGGCCAGCATACACTGCACCGTAAGAAAATAGAACATTTCCAATCCTTCTTACGGGCCTACACGAGCGGGCGGCGGTTTTATGCCGTGCGTTGTGTTGCAACATGCACTAGTGATTTTAGCACGACCTTAGTGTGTAAAATTCATTGTGTAAATACTTTGTGTGTATGACAATCGATATTGTTGTTTTGATTAAAAGTTGTTACCAGTTCTCTTTCCATGGGTCTCCTCTTTTCAGTGACAAGATTGAAACAATGGAAATAACCATAGACTCGTATTTTAATGCCACAGTCTCAGGACCTAGTCGAAAGCCGCGAGAGGAAGCAGGTCCATCACCATCAGTTCAGCTGACCGAACTGAAAAACTTTGAAAATGAAGCCGAAAAATTATCTGGCCTGCATCTTGTGAAATCATCCGACAAAAGAGAACGTCACTTCAATAGTTATCGGGAACAGAAATACAGTTGGCTGATATAGGCTACAATGAAGGAAAAGTAGGCGCATTTTGTAAATTACGTGAAAATTTCATGAAAAATGATGTAACTGTTCTGCAAAAGATAGGTGGGATGTTCTATACTGTTCCATTCACATTGTTCAGGAAAGTTTTGGGGAAAAAATGAAAATTAAAGAATCATGAACGTTCTTGATTGAAAGTATTCTTGACAAGCTGAACGACGATTTCAGTACATCGAAGATGCGTTGAGTGATCGATAAAATCATAGAGGCCAGGATACAGCCTGTGAGCTACTGGTCTGTAGGGGCGAAATTTTGAGAGATGAATTGAAGAAAACGTTAAAAAACAAGAAGTTCTCTGTTCTAGCAGAGGAAAGTACTTCTTTGAGAAATTAAATGGAACTCAGCATAATATTTTGAGTTGTGGAAGATAAAGTTCATATGAAAAAGTTCTTAGCAATAGTGAAAATCCCTAACGAAAAGGCAGAAACTATTGCAGATGCTATTGAAAAGGAGCTGACTGCTCTTGATTTACGTTATGACGATATGATTGCTTTTAGATTTGATGGTACTTCCAATATGGCTGGAAACTAGAGGTGTGAGAAAGAAGCTTTCAGAAGAAGCAAACAAGGAAGCTCAAAGTTTAATTTGACCAAAAATAGAGTACTTTTACGTTAACAGAAGTATGAAACGCTTGCAGTGCATGCCATATTTAGGAAATAACAAAACACGTAATACATGCGGTGATTTTTCAAAGGTTTTATTCAAAAAGTGTGAAGAAACCACGAACAGACTATATATACCTCCCGCATTTTTTAAACTCTCCTGTAGGTCAGCTTGTCACATTCTGTGTGCAGCCCCAGCTTGTTATTGTGATTCGAAATTCCTGTGGTGTACTTCTTTATCTGAACTATCACTATGGACATGTGCCATTGCAACAATTTGTTACAGTCGCAGAAAACCTTCAACGTAAAAAAAATTTACGCAGAATAATAACATTTTATTATTCAATGTTTAACTTTTTCTTTACATTGTAAAGTTTCGGCGACAAAATGTTGCTATGACGTGTGACCATAGAAATAGTTCAGATAATATACTTCTGTAGTTACTGCAGAAAATATTAATTATTTTTAATCGTACGTTATGTGGCGTTTTGACATTATGTTAGTTACAGATATAGCCCTTACCTGACTCCTCACACATATAAGTTAGATACAACGACTCTGCGAAAGTCAGTCGTAATTNTCTGTTAGTTACATATATAGCCCTTACCTGACTCCTCACACATATAAGTTAGATACAACGACTCTGCGAAAGTCAGTCGTAATTGAACGCGAAGGAACTGAGGACTAAATATTCATATAAACTCAAGTGATTTTCAACGGAACACGTTGATTCGAAAAGACGTAACCAGTATTCTTAAAGGAGCTGGCTGCAAAGAACACTAAAGGTAAGACCAAATAGGAGATTTCCTCAACATTTATGGAGCTAAATATACGTTGCATTACACAGTAGCATTCAGGCTTCTAGTTACGCTGCCAAATATTTAATAAAAGTAGTTCTTAACAGTTGACGTGGTTTTGCGTGTATAAAGTCTACATGCATAGCAACTTAAATTATTGTTTCTTGTTTTATACACATTACGATAAGAATTGGCAAATTGGTATAACATTTTACGTTCCTAACGATTCTGCGGTTTTACTTGGATCTTGGATGAATAAAGTGATCAGGCTGACGGTACAATATTATATAATCATATGATATGGCAGAAGGGTACAAATGTAAAGCAAAAACATATCCTCATCATAAGCAGGGCTTTCTATAGTGGAGGTTACTGAATTAACCGTGAACAGACTATAGCATTTCGTGGACAAAATTATTTCAAAAATCGTAGCTGTGTTCGCAACGGAGGGAATAATGCCGTGTTATCAATAAGTCGCAATGCGCTTCTACCGTTGGGAGCAAGAGAGGGCTGTAAAAAAGAAATCATGTCGAGGTACCAAAAGCAGTTGCAGGTTTCCCCACGGGCTATAGAATAGTATCTAGTAGCGGTGAGTTATTTGTTTATGTTTCGTGTTTGTTTGCAGAAATTCGGGCGGGAACAGGTATTCTGCTTTGTTATCGTGACTGACTGCACCGAGCTAATTTGAGTACAGCAGTGCCATATTTATGGAAAAACAGATGTACGGTACTGCCGTCAGAGCAATGGTTGTTTAGCTTCTCGCAAGGAAAAACAACACATGAACAAGCCATGTTTTGGCAGGTTTATTTGCCTATCGCAAATAATAACTTAGGTGTTAATTATATTTGAACCTTGTTTACACTTGATTATAAGGGCGAAACTGATTGACTGTGTTTCGATTTTTTTTTTTTTTGCAAGCACAAGAAATGTGTTTGTATCAGCCAAAACTCTAAGCTCTTGGGTTAGAGAAAAACAGACCTGTACCTGTGTAAATTACATTTCGCCGAGAATCAGTGCCGAGATTTCGATGAATATTTACACAAATATTGGTTTTTTGACAGCCATGAGGGCGGCAAAGTGGGATGGGGGAGCTCGAAGACTACGGCAGTTGTACATTCCGTAGAGTAGTGTGCGGCACTGAAGAACAATTTATATATATATTTTTTCATGACATATGACAAATATAAGTAAATTAAATAAAACAAAATAAATATTTAAAAACCTGTTGTTTTGTTTTATTTTTAAGAAACCTATATTTCCCCAACAAATTAAGACGTGCAAGTTTTTTTTTTTTCACGCAACATGACTATGCAAGAAACAAAAAATATATAAGGTTATTACTTAGAATTTTTTATATGTAATAAATGACTGCATGGTATTTCCAAAAACAAACATATATTTAAAAATTTGATAAATTACTCAANTTTTTTATATGTAATAAATGACTGCATGGTATTTCCAAAAACAAACATATATTTAAAAATTTGATAAATTACTCAATGGAATTTGTATAACACTTTGAAAAAAAAAAAAAAAAAAAGGATTGGTTGTGTGTCTGCCGACCAACACGAAAATAAATAGTCTAAGTCCAACAGAGATGGCGGACTACAGCAGATGTAAACAAATGTCTAAACACGATGGCTGCCTACAGTAAATGAAAACAAATGACTATAGTTAACAATATTGCTGCCCACAGCGGACACAACATAATGTACCTGTGCATATTGGTATTNGAAAACAAATGACTATAGTTAACAATATTGCTGCCCACAGCGGACACAACATAATGTACCTGTGCATATTGGTATTAAATTTTAAAAACACGATGACCTACTTCATACACTACATTTTAAACAAAATGTTCCTAATTGGCTCTATAGCCGATTAGTCTCAGGCATAGGTCCAATTTCCCATGTCAAATGGTGCCGGATCGAAATCGACCACATACACAGGATTTTTTAAGTTCTAACAATTGAAAATAGTGTCTATATNTCAAATGGTGCCGGATCGAAATCGACCACATACACAGGATTTTTTAAGTTCTAACAATTGAAAATAGTGTCTATATGGGCGAGGTTCCTGCATACAGTAAATGGGAACATTGATCTAACAGCGTAGGACGAGATGAATAATAACGTAGTAGAGGGTTAAGTTTAGATAATTGTAAGACCCCTTTAGGTAGAAGACCAGTATTCTAATGGTATGTTAGCTAATTCCAAATGGATTCCACTGGCAACGGTACTCAGATTAGAGATACTCTACTTTATAAATTAATGTTTTGGTATGTAATTAATGTTTTGCACAGTCAACTAATAATTGTTGATGATAAACGTAGCTGGAAATTATTAAAGTGAGAATGCTAGTCAATGTGTTAACGATAAGCCTAAATCAATTAAATAACAATTNACGTAGCTGGAAATTATTAAAGTGAGAATGCTAGTCAATGTGTTAACGATAAGCCTAAATCAATTAAATAACAATTGTCTTATTAGTTGAGTTGTTTACATTATTTATGGTTTTAGATTCCCCTCCTCCAAGTATAAGTTAGGTTTTAGAGAACAGAATAACCAAGCAACTTCCAGGAAAACCTCTCGCAGTAGTGGGATGGAATGAATGAGATTATAATACAAAGCCAAGCGAGTGCTAAAGTTACGTCCCTACCACATATATGTTTCGACGTGGGTTGCAGATATGCTATTGATTAGGGGGAAGCAGCCCGCATTTGTGACTAATTATATATATGTGTATATATATATATATATATATACATATAAACATTAATTATCCCACGTATGTGCACTTCTTATATTACAGTTTGTTTGGCACTATATCTTTCGCAGGAAATAGTTTCTTCACTTTATATGCAAAAGATAATATTTAACCGTACAGTTGATGTAACAACTGTCTCTAATTTTATTCACCAGTATCCGCTGGTATTGTATACATACACAAAAAACTTTTAGATATTTCATAGCAAGTTTACAATTGAAACCTGCCAGTCGAAAGTTTCCAGCACGAATAATATAATTCTTAAACTGGTTGGACCACAGTGGGGTAGTCGACCACAAGCTATCCGTACTTCAGCAATGGCACTGTGTTATTATATTGCATAGTACGCCTGTCCTATCTGGTACAATTCA
Source organism: Clitarchus hookeri (assembly GCA_002778355.1). Taxonomy (NCBI): domain Eukaryota; kingdom Metazoa; phylum Arthropoda; class Insecta; order Phasmatodea; family Phasmatidae; genus Clitarchus; species Clitarchus hookeri. The sequence continues at coordinate 801,222 of NQII01000455.1, read as the reverse complement.
TCTGATACCAAACATATGGACGTAGCCCTCAACAACACTCGCAGATTGATAACAGGTTGTCTGAAGTCCACTCCAGTCGAATGGATTTATGCCCTCGCAGGAGCAGCATCGCCATCTGGTCGAAGAGAAGTAGCAGCGAACAAGGAAATGAAGAAAGTGGAATCGGAGAGTACCCACATGTTATATGGACACGAACTTCCTGTACAGTGGTTTTAGTCCAGGAAGACCTTCTTAAGATCATCAAAATAACTCAAAATCCCAGCTGAAAAGGCCATATATTACAGCTGTGGAAAGCGAAGAACCCCCTCTCCAAAAGGTTTGAAAAAAGTAACTAAAAGTTTACACCTGGCCATGACGAGGGATGGTTGATATGAAAATCTTTGAACAGGCTGAGATCAGGAGTGGACAGATCCAAGGTGAACTTGGCAAGGTGGGGCTATATTAAAGATGGCTACATCAAACGCGATTGTGGGGAAGACCAGACCGTCAGACACATGCTTCAATGTCGACTATGTCCAACATCATGCACAGAAGACGACCTACTTCAAGCCTCGGAGAATTCGCTGGATGCAGCCAAATTCTGGTTAGAAATTATATATATATTTTTTTAGAATTGTTATAACTGTGTTTCAATCATGTTTTAGACACTTTTATTTATATATATAATTCAAATATATAACAAATTTTTTAGATACATTTATGAAACTGTTTTCAGTCCCGGTTTATCCAATGTCTTCTGTGGCACATTGTTAAATAACATAACTTGTAATACGCCTGAGTTAATTAACCCAGCTCTCTTATAGGCTGTTTACGGTTAATTGATCACATTTAAAATCAACCATAAAAAGTCACTGCCTCTAGTTGTATTTATTATAACGGGCACACGGACTGACATGCGCCCAGTAATGTTGGTAATGACGGAAGGAAAGTTGTTCCGTGATTGAACGTCGAATTGAAAGCGTTAGGTTTATATACGTGAATACTGAAATTATTTCTTTTGATTTCTGTTTTTAATACATATGATTGTAATAATTAGCCAATTTGCAAAAAATAATAACTTTACTAACTACTTCACAATTTCACTTCACTAGTAAATGGATAAAGCGATCAGACCCATGGTGAAGTTGATTGTACATATGGTGGGAGAATACACAGTATGCATACTAGTACACATTAAGCCGGGCTTTAAAAAGTGTTCAGTTAACCGTAAAAAGCCTACAGCACAGCTTTGCATATGGTAAACGTGGCCCACGTTGCTGTTGGCCTGCGGGTTTTCTCGGGGCACACCCATTTTACTCTCTATTGCTTTCTACCGCTGCTCCACCAACACCTCATTCGACCTTCTTCAGCGCTCAAGAACTCGATGTTAAGAGACGTCCGAACTTCCTCAAATCTCAAAATTTAGGCTTGCATTTTCATTACGTCAATGTGATGCGATTAATTCACTTTTATTCCACGTGAAAGACACTTGAATTCTTAACTTGAAACCAGTATATTAAGTTTGGTCACCGTGAATTATTTTACATAGTAGAAAGGTTTCATCGTGCGGAATGTGATAAGTTCGTAGTAGTGATTCGATGTAGCATACTATTGAAAAACTATCAAGGCATGCTTACATGAATGGTTATCATTACGTGGTTCGTGATGCACCCAGATCAGTGTTCCTCCTCAATGAGAACGGTAATAAAACTGTTCTGATGAAACAATATACAACTATATCGTCTGTCTTGACAGCATGTTTACGAAACAACAATTTGTTGAAAGTAATTTATTTCCGTTAAATACGCATGGGTAAAATCAATGTTTACAACCCACTGACCGAAACAAAAGGCGATAATAAATTATAAAACAAGCCAAATGTACGAACCTATTTTGCAACAGCGTATGAATAATTTATGCTCGATCCAATTTAACACTTTTCTCTGGATAATTTATGCTCGATCCAATTAAACACGTCTATCTATCTTTATAACAGGATTAAAGGAATATCTGAGGTCAAACGGTTTTATTATGTTCTTATAATTTACTATGGGTATCATTATTATCTTACCTTTCTAAGAAAGAACGATTTATGACCTAACCTTCCTGTCTGTGATAAATAAGTGCTGTTGCGTGCCACAATAGCATGCAAGCTACAAAAGAGCCTACAATACGACATGGCACGTTGAGCTTTGAATAATTCTCGTTCATTTCGTCGGGTTCTCCTTTTTCAGAACAATACAAGTAAATCGAGATTTCTCGTAGTTATTAANTGCAAGCAAATCGAGATTTCTCGTAGTTATTAATTTTGGAAAATAAATAGAACATACTTCACAGAATGCTTAATAAGACATTTCCCCCCAGCGCAAAAAGTAAAAGATTTGAAACGTTTTACAAAAATAATATTTTTAATGTTTACATACTTCGGTTAAACGGTACTGAAAATAATAATCCTAAATCACAAAAATTATTGAACCAGTATCAATAAATTAAAACATATATGCACGTACATTTAATACTCATTATGAGGCTCTTAGATGCTATGTCCTATCTCTCGTGCGCCCACTANCGGAGATGCTATGTCCTATCTCTCGTGCGCCGACTATAACACCACGTTCAAACCTTGATAACCTGCCATTGTAGCAGCAGTAACCTATCTAGCTGCCGACCGCATCGCGTTTCTCTGATTGGTTCCATACCTCTGTTATTTGCATACGTACGCCTATGCCAGTTTTTTTGGCTCTTCAGTGTATATATATATATATATATATATATATATATATATAACGTTCATTTTGCAAAATTTTACAGCTGAGAATGCCACCGTTTAAAAGATTGACAATTAATTGAAGAAAGTTGTTTTAAGTGTACATAAAAATCGTCTATTTATAAACTATGACGAATATGTGATAACATAAGATAACAGTGCCACAGTGTGGTTACCAGCTTATCTGCATAAACATACAAGTTCTACTTAAGTGTTTGTCAATAGTTACTGCGGTCAAAACAACCGACAAGTTGGTAGCGGCCAAGTTAAAAGAAAAGTGATAAGCCGGTATGTTGGCACTAATATGTCAATCGTGAGTACAGTAAAATGCCAATATTATTCTGATAATAAACGTCTTCATTTAATTAATTATGGAGGACTGCTGGAAAACCATATTAGTTTGTAGTCTTTCGAGCAAGAAATTGGATAATACTGCTGTTACTCCAAAACTCCAGTCATTAAGCCATTTAGTCCTTGTAACTTGTTCGTGATGTAAATTGAACAATCCTACGAATTAATCATACCTCATGCAGGGCTTTCAAAACTAACTTACTACGAATAGTCTATAATTTTGCGGATCCTCCCATTAGAAACAACTGCGCTTTGATTTTAACACAATGATTTCTTTTTATTTTCGCAAAATTTATTTGAACATAATTCAAGTTATATAATAGTGAATGGTAGATATGGTACACCCATGCATACGACGTAAGCCACAGTCCTTTTTTATTTCATATCAGACAGGTTTGTTTTACATAAAATTCAACGATAAATTCACCTTACTTAACCTTTTTACGGTAGATGTCTTTTTATACTTGTGTAAGCTTGTCTTTTCTACGGTTCTATTTTTTTTGTAACAGGCTATTCACGGCACTTTTTGAAGCACTCTTATTTGGAATAATATTCTCTAAATATACTTTATTGTAGCATTTGACGTTAACATTCGAGTCCGGTGACATATATACATTGTGTTTATTAATTACATTGCAATATTAATTTTAAAAATTGGTGGAAGGATAAAAAAAATTGCTGGTAGGGAAAAAGTAACTAGAGCCTCAAAAGTGCTCACTTTACCGTGGACAGCCTATGGTAAGATTAAGTGTCCGGCCTTCGAAACTGTATTCGGAATTTTAGATTTGATAGTTCGTGGTGACTTATTTCACAGAATCCGTAAGTTGTTAAGGCCCTAAAACCTGATGATTAATTATATTTCATTGCTCAGTGTCGCTGAGGATATCGCCTCTCTCATGTATCTCTATATATGTGACTTAATCATATTTTCCTAAACCATCCCCCCCCCCCTGCTGCTAGACATGATCCAAGTTTTTTGTCCATCAGCCACGTATATCCCTCCAGGTGTTAATAAATAACAGCTGCGACCACACTCGGCACCAATTTTCCTTAGATTCTACGCTTATAAGCACCTTCTTCCTGCAATCATTGCGAAACGTGGTTTCTTCAGAGCCTGAAAATTGGCAACAGCTAGATGAATGCATTCATTTCATATATTAAAAAAAAGTTAAGGTTAAATTTTTTTTTTTTAGTCTTTTCTCAAATGTGCCTTAATCTGACCTTTAAGATTTTATTGCCATGCAGCAACTATTTTATACTTAAGTTTTCATTCTTTCAATCAGTTTTCTCTCTCTCTCTCTCTCTCACACACACACACACACACACACACTTTCTCGGCCTTATTAGTCAATAGTTTTTGTAGGCAAGACTTTATCGCAAACCTACGATATGACGATAGATATCCGGCTACCACTTTCACAAGTAATTTTCAAGACTTGGGAAACTACACTTACGCGTGCATTCTTCCCTCGAGATAACTGATTCATGGGCGTGCTGTGCTGCTGTTGAGATTATACTGCAACGTCACAACATTGCGCGCGCACTCACGACTCGTGCTCTAAACAAATTGCTCATGTTCAAATCACCGTCACCATTGTTGTCTTCTCATATAAACTATTTACTTTCGCTTTCACTGAGAACCTAGTCAGGCTGTGGAAAGTTGGGAAACCGCCCAACCTGGAGTTCCAGCACTGCGGCGGCGACAATGTTTATCTGGGCGTGACGTTCACCCGAATTGAGGGCAGCGTAAAGAGAACGAAGCCTTCAACAATTTGAGCCAACTGCCCTGACCGTCTAAAAGATAAGCTGATCTCTCCATTTATACATGATACGCGGTCGACCGAGCAATTTCGAAAGTTTTGCTTAGGGTCAAATTTCTGCCCGTCGTGTTTTCTCCTGTCGCATATAAAAATGCCGCCATGGACCTGGTAACTGAATTCATGAATGAAGAAAGCGACGCCTTGAAATTGTTAGCAAAATAAATGTGTTAGAACCGTAATGACGCTGCTTTATTATGTGTGGCACGAAAATAAGTCCGTTTCAGTGGCCGCTTAGTAAACAATACTATCTTAATGAAAATATACACATAGCACTTCCTGTCTTTAAGGCAGAGTTATATTTCTCACATGTTTAATTTAAAAGTCATTAGTTATCTGTGAAACCATTTTAACACCGGGGAATGCCCAAAATAAAATAATTCGAAGGTGGTAGGATCAAGATGGGAAAACACCGGAAAAATAAACATTAATCATGTTAGTGTCCGTCATACTGAAATCGTGAGAATTTTGTATTCAAAATTCATGTTTTCAGTGAGACTTAGGAGACTGCTCATGCCTTAAGAGAGAAGCAAAACAATACATTTCAATCCATATTTAGGTTACACGGGAGATACGAAGTTGCAAAGTAACGCTAAAAAATTATTGCTGCTACTACGTCAGAAATAAAAGTCTTGCGCAAATTAAATTGACATTAATTATGAAATGTTCCAAGACATGGCCTTTGACACTTTTGTTATCTAAGCAATGACTTATCACGTAAACGTTAATGTGTAAAATATATATTTTAGCGTTTTAACGGATTCCCCACAAATTTAGGCGACAATTCTCGTTTATAATTTTTATTATCTCATGACTGTGTAAAACATTTTTAAAAAATTACGATAGTTCCCTATCATGAAAGATTACTTCAGTTACATGATATTAAAAGCATATGTTCTCGAGTTTTGTTTAGAGACCTAATACAAACTCAGATATTTCGTACAGAAAGCCAGCTCTCAAATGTCCGGCATGTGAACAGGCTACAAACTTCTTATTATTAACATATTACCAGTACATCAAGCCAACAGGAAAATGATTTATTGGTTCACGTGATAATAGTTACTAATAACGCTAGCTTCTGTACAACCCATTATAAAAAGTAACAAATATAACTGATTACTGAGCATCAGTGCTAAAGATATATATTATATTATTTCATACAGATTAACTGATGTCGCGAGGAAATTAACACGGCTGTCTGCTACATAATTACCTTCCATTTTATTATGAACTGACATAGACAATCGTGTATTTATTAACTGTATTTTACATTGTATGTTTCGGGCTACTACTTTTACGATATTGTCAATGACGATTTTTCAAGACGCCTGACCTTTGTTTTCAGTTTATCTAGAGCAAAACACTGTGTCGTTGAAAGCAGCCGGAAAGAAATATTGAATTGTTTTGTACGGGCAATCGCAGAAGTGATAATGGAAATACCAGCCAATCAAATAAAATTTCAGGTATTCCCTTTTTATAAATACTTTTGCGACGATGCATTATAGACCGTAAAATAAACCAATTTGTGGTGATAAACCCTGGGGTGAAGGTAATACACGCTCCGAGGGACCGGCTATCGAGGTGAAATGGAATGGTATTCCGAGATGGAGCAACGCCGAAATGCAATGTTGGGGAAAATGCGAGTTCCCAGGGGAAATCCGCCGGCCAGTGGCAACGTCCGCCACATCTCCTACATGCGGAAATCAGGGTCGAGTCCGGATATCCAAGTGATATGGCGGGGGGAGGGGGGAGAGCTACCCGCTCGGCCGTCAGGGCCAGAACAAATTTGTTATATTGCAATATAAAACATTGCGAGTACCGGAAGCGGTGGCGTACACTCTCGAAAGCAGAGTGGGGAATAATCTACCTCAAGGGTGTTGGTAAAAAAAAAATTCATTGTTTTATACTTGTACGAAATGCTGTACAACTTGTAAACATTACTTACCAGTACTATTTATTCGCATGAAAACTCTTTAGATGGCATATTTTTTACGCAATGGCCTGTCAAAATCACAATTACACCGTACTCGGGAACGTACAAATAATAAAAACTAACTCTCTTACCGAAATTAGGTAATTTACATTAAAATAAAATGCAATGAGTTACTCGAAGGAATCTTTCAAATCGCGCTATGAAATGTTTTTGCAATTTTTAAAAATTACTTAAAATAAGGAAATTTTTTCTTATTTTTTATTCCTACCATCTATTTTTTTTATTAAGTTTTGGTAAGCATACTTTAAAATGAATTAACACATGATCTCTCAGTCACCCTTGTTAAATTTTCTACAAATGATTTCGTTTACTTTATTTGTACGTCCCAAAAATACTACAATTGTGATTTTGACATGCCGCGATGGAAAACCTATGCGATACAAAAAAAATGTTTAACTTAGGAAAAGGTATTTAGAGGTTGAACGTTGGTTCTTACAAATATAAAAAATTAAATTTTTTTTTTATCAGCAGCCTTAAAGGGTCAGAGTCTATTACTTCCGGTAAGCACGAAACCTTGCAGTGTCTCACTTTTCAAAAAGTTATCAATGATGCCACAGTCTAGAGAGTCCTGAAAACCTGATTAATTCAATAGTTATCCGAGACGTCGAGTGAACTCGTGTAATCCTTGCCGTCACAGTTTCCAACGTATGGGACGTTGCGTACGAAGTGGCTTAAATGATTTGCACAACAGACATTGTCCAATAAGGGAAGTACCTCGCCCGTGGGAGACCATTCGTTGTTGAGAGTATAAGCCTCAGTCTTACAAACACCTACTCTGCCAATAATATCAAGCACAAGAACGTGTTTTATTGGTTCATATTTACGACATAGCGCTGTACTACTGCTAGTACAGTCAGTTCCAGGCATAACATTTATTCGGCAACATTACAAATTGTATTTTTATTTGTGTCTAAAATTATTCATTATAGTTCTGGCAGCAGCCTGGTTTTCCGAATAGACGCAACTGAGATTCCATATGTGAAGACGCGGAGTATGGCTCGCTAGGTTGTCTGAATTTGTTGAGAAAGAACTTTTTTGTATTTTTGCTTGGAACTAGGAAAATAAACTGTTAGTTATCTTCTGTTCGGCCGAGCTACATGTCACGTGCCGTTTTAACACATAGTTATCTAAAAATTTAAATCTTACATAGAAGTAGCTGCGCGCGTTTTTACCTGGGTTCCTGTCCGCGTAAGATGCGTTCAAGAACATGTGCAAAACTTTCGCAAGTTTAAGGGCGTTAGAAAGTTTTCCGCCAGTGCCCGGGACGTGCCGCCTGCTGGTGTTGTCCAGGGGAGAGTTACGAGGGCCGTATTTTCCTTGAGCTCCGGGCGACCCTTCCAAGGGCCCCGGATACTCGGCGTCTTCTCCCTCGCAACGAGGGTCGTCACGAGATAACCGGGCTCGCGGCAATCTCGCCCGGCTCGCAGGAGGGTGCTCGCCGCGCCTCTTTGTACCACGCGACACGCCACTGCGCGTCCTCGTGACGGGATGTGGGTGAAGGGGCAGCTCGTCTTCCCCAGGCCGCCGGACACCGTGCACAACTTACCTAACACTGCCATTTTATAAGCCAAGTAAAATAACTTTAATAAAGACCTACTTACAAATAACAAGTACGGCGCCGGCCGGCATTCTTCTCAAAACATTATGGAATTTTCGTATTTTTTTTTGTATCGTCTTACTTCTTTTTAAAACATAATATAAACAAAAAGTTGCCAATATAAGCAACTATCATACTTTCCTCGAAATATGTACACGAGAAAATTTGAAGTAGGCCCTTCTCTAAGATATAAAATATTTATATTACCATCATATTGAAAAATAAGTGCCTGGCCCACTTAAAACACGTCAATTTACGTGGCCTAACATAGTAAGCAATACTTGTTTGACAATTTTTGGTGGAAATTGGGTTTCCCGAGAAATGGAATAAAAGTGGAGATATTCTTACAAAACGGTTAAAAAAAAAAGACGCTCTGTGTAGGCACATTTGATTTTTGTAATATATGCGCTTCTGCCAGCATACAAAATTTCGTTAAACTTGGTCACATGGTTTCGTACACTATGGTAATCAAAATTGTTCATTAAGCCACCATTTTAAAAAATTATTTTACATGGAGCACCCTATCATTTCTTGTGTGCCCAGTTTGATAGGAATCGGATTACGTTTTCCCGAAATGTGACAAAAAAACCATTTTTTTTCTTGTAGCGCTATCTTGCACAATGACGGACAAAAGAGGCCGTTCAGTAGCAAATTTGATGCTCTTAGTTTTTACTTTTATCATTCCAAGGTTTGTAGAAATTGGTCAAAGAGAAAGGTATAGATACCAAATTTACCTAAAATATTTATATGACTGCCATGTTGAAAATAAGTTTCTTGTCCATTTAAATTGCATATGTAAAAATGACACACCATAGTATTAGTTAACTGCCAGCGGCAGCATACAAATTTTGGTTGGAATTGGTTACATAGTTCCATAGTAAACAAATTATTTATATGGCCGTCATTAAAAAAATAATGTGTTTGACCAGCTTAAAACATACTAGTTTGCATTGCGTACTCTTGTGTTTCTTGTTTGCGAAATATTATAGGAATCCGTTTGTTGTTTCCCCAGATACGATAAAGAAAATGTATTTTTTCATGTGGTGCTATCTAACAAAATGATGGACAAAATACGCTGCTTATTAAAAATTTTAATCCTTGTAGTTTATGCATTCATTCCAAGTTTGGACAAAATTGGTTATACTGGAGTGTAGCCTATATATGCCAAACTATGGCACCATTTTTAATATAAGTGCCTTATCCATTTTAGTAGTATGTGGTATCATACTAGTATACATACTAGTATTAGAGTTACCTGCGAAATTTGGTGGTAGTATATTGGGTACTATCCGACAAATTACGTAAAATCTTAATTTTTAATGTAGTAATCTCTTACAAATGGCGGGCATTTGACTAAATACCTCCCTAAATTAAGTTAATGCATGATGAACTGTCAAAATATGAAATTTGGTTTGAATTAGTTTTATGGTTCCCGAGATATGATATGGTGCCCTTAATATCAAAATGGCTTCCATTTAGAAAATTATTCTACAGCGTAGTATAAAATTATAAATGTCTGGTGTCCATGCTAAGTGATAAATGTGTACCGAGCTTGGTGAAATTCGATTCTCGCGCTGTTTTTGTACGTTTATGCTTAAGATTATGTACGAATATAAACCTTGTTTACACGTAACCGAGCAAAGTGGCAGAGTGGTAAACCACTGGACTCACTCGGGAGGTCACAGGTTCGAAGTCCGGTCATCCTAATTTCGGTTTTCCATGGTTTCCCGAAATCGCTCCCAGGCGAATGAATGTTGGCTGATTTCTTCCCCGTCCTTGCTTATCTGAGCGACTTGCTCCATATCTAATGATCAAATGCCGACGATGTGATAAGCCCTACCTTCCTACTCTCATGCAAGCCAAATTTTTAAAAATTGTGATTTGGTTTTAAAACCTATTTTTGAAAAAGGAAAAACTGACTGATTGATTGACAAATCAACGCCCAACCCCATCCATTAGTCCTAGAAGCATGACTTTTGGAGGAAACGTTCATTATCTAATGCAGAAAAATTTTTCAAAATTCAATCCCTAAAGGGGTGGAATGGGGACTCAAATTTTGTATGTAGAAAAATATTATATGGTCCTATTAACTCTAAACTACATGATAGTACTATAAAAATTAGTTATTAAACCCATGGTTATCAGTTTGTTAGAAATAAATAAATAGTATAATTTCTTAAATATGTGTAAGTAATAGATCTTTGAATAAGACTCTGCAGGACATAAAGACTAACAAANAAATTTTTAAAAATTGTGATTTGGTTTTAAAACCTATTTTTGAAAAAGGAAAAACTGACTGATTGATTGACAAATCGACGCCCAACCCCATCCATTAGTCCTAGAAGCATGACTTTTGGAGGAAACGTTCATTATCTAATGCAGAAAATTTTTTCAAAATTCAATCCCTAAAGGGGTGGAATGGGGCCTCAAATTTTGTATGTAGAAAAATATTATATGGTCCTATTAACTCTAAACTACATGATAGTACTATAAAAATAAGTTATTAAACCCATGGTTATCAGTTTGTTAGAAATAAATCNATAAGTTATTAAACCCATGGTTATCAGTTTGTTAGAAATAAATCAATAGTATAATTTCTTAAATATGTGTAAGTAATAGATCTTTGAATAAGACTCTGCAGGACATAAAGACTAACAAAATCTTAATGGGTGGTGTGACAGTGCTGCTTACAGGAGATTTTCGCAAAACTTTACCAGTGGTGCCGAGAGAAACGCAGGTAGGTGAAATCAAGGCCTGCCTCGAGAGATCTTCTTTGTGGTCCTCGGTTAATTTGTTAAAACTGACCGAAAATATGAGAGTACATATGAGAGGTGAAGTGTCTGCCGGTCAATTTTCAGACCTTCTGCTCAAAATATGATGTGGTAATTATCCAGAAACAGACGACGTGATAGCTATCCTGGGCAAGTTGTGTAGTAAAGTGATTACAGTCGAGGAGCTGATAGCAAACATTTATCCAGACGTTGCCCAGATACAGGACAAGCCTATGGAATGGTTGTTAGAAAGAGACATTCTGACCTCTAAAAACGACCAAGCAGCCGTCATCAATGACATATTGCTGAGATCATTCTAAGGTGAAGAAATGGTATACAATTCAATAGACACAGTGGTAAATACAGACGAAGCCGTTCATTACACAGTGGAATTTTTCAACACTCTAAATCCACCGGGTCACCCATGCCATAGGCTTATACTGCGTGCGGACACACCTGTAATGTTGCTCAAAAATTTTAAGCCACAAAAAATTCTGAAATGACACTAGGATGCAAGTCAAATCTCTACATCGCAACGTAGTCGAGGCTACTATTTTAACTGGACCGGTTCAGGGAGAAACAAACAGTGTTTGTCCCGGATATTCCATTGATTCCCAATGACCTCCTTTTTTGACTTCAAAAGACTGCAGTTTCCCCTGAAAGTGTACTTCGAGATGACAATAAATAAATCACAGAGGCAAACTCTCAAATTTCGTAGGAGTTGACTTGAGGCAGGAGTGTTTCTCCCACGGTCAGTTTTGCGTGGCGTGCTTGCTTGTAAGCTCACACCTCAGCCTGGTTGTTTTGGTGCCACCCTCTTAAATGGCGAAGAACATAGTTTACAAGCAAGTATTGTAAAAATCCTTGATTACGTGTTGAAACGGCCGATTACAAATAACTCAAACCTAATAGCCACAATTATCTTATATTTGGACTTGCATTTAATTCTACTTTATATTTTAAAATATATATTGTGTTTTAAAGACATGCTTACTTTTTATAAAATATTGTAATGGACGCGAATTACACGTGGATAAAGTCGCGGGCAAAAGTTAGTGTTAAATAGAATAACAATATCAACTGAAATATTGCTGTTCTTGGCCATGGGAATATCTGTAAATAAAATACAGTGTAAAAAGATTAAGGGAAGCAGTTAACCTCCAGTTATTTATAACTCATGACAATCTACAATGTAAAACATTGCTGTATTCATACAAAGAGTTGTAAAAAAACAATATTCAGTTGTAGAGTTACAAGAAAAAAATTTGGCAACCTGTGTGCAAGGAATTTTTTGTATAAGGTACAAAGAAATTTTTACTGTGTAGTCGCCGATCACGGTCTACCCAAAGGAGGACGACGCCTCTGCTGAACGCAAAGTGTTTGGGCGGAAGGAAGGGGTTGGAATGGTGAGGGGATCGCTCCCTTTACCGCCAACGTACTAGTGGCCGATGACCAGCCCCCCGCTGAACGAAATGAAATTTCGAGACCCACAAAGCCACGCTTTACAAAGTGAGCGAGATGCGCGTTCGTTTGTGACGGCCAATAAATCACTAGCCAGCGCTGGAGCTGCACCCTGCTCCTGACAGATGTTCC
>NQII01000455.1:774792-788239 GCA_002778355.1 Clitarchus hookeri | reverse complement strand
GGGGGGGGGAGGGGTTCACCACTCGTCCGCGATTCTGCGAACTGCGATGCACGGCCGATATTCACGCGTGCGTGCACTGCCGCGGACGAGCAGAAATTCCTCTGTTCGCACGCACTCGCGTTACAGCAGCCCGTGCGCGGGATGGGAGAAAAAAAAAGAAAATTATCCTTCGTGTAACGCGGAAGTAGACCGATAAAAAATATAAAAAATAATAAATTCCATGTGTGCGGGGCGAGAGGATAAATACGTGGCACAAGACAGCGCGTAAAATATTGGCAAATATTTGCAGCAGGATGTGGCTGTTGTTTGCAGATGGTAAACTGAACATGTCCGTCCGACAGATAAATGCTCGTGCCAGCGTGACTTCGCAAAACGGGCGGGCAGGGACGAGAGTTGGTTTTTGTATGTTGTTGTTCATGGAAGGGGGGGGGGATTGAGGCTAGGCGTTGGCTCTCTCCCATGTGTTACTGGATTCATTACAAAAGGTACGGGATCCTGGAGCGCATATCTAGCGCGTAGCGGCGCATCGCGTGTTTCCTTTTTCTTTTTTTCCCCCACGCAGCCGTGCTGACACCCTCTTGCTGAAAACTCATCACGCCAGAAATAATAGATCGATGGACAGTGTTTTCGCGGGATTACGTCGAAGTTGTCCCGCGAACACAACTCGGAATCTCGCCGGAGGACTGTCGTAGCGTCTCCCTCCGTCTCCCGCCTCTCCCCCAGGAAGAAATTCTTTTCATTTAAACGCTGGCTGCCCAAAGTGTGCTGGTGCCAAAAAAAAAAGTGCATTATTTTATACTTGTACGTAACACCGTTTTACTTCTAGACATTACTTATAAGTGCCCTTTCCTCGCATAAAAAAATTACGTAGCATAGGTTTTGCATTATGGCATGTCATNACGCCAGAAATAATAGATCGATGGACAGTGTTTTCGCGGGATTACGTCGAAGTTGTCCCGCGAACACAACTCGGAAGGTCGCCGGAGGACTGTCGTAGCGTCTCCCTCCGTCTCCCGCCTCTCCCCCAGGAAGAAATTCTTTTCATTTAAACGCTGGCTGCCCAAAGTGTGCTGGTGCCAAAAAAAAAATTGCATTATTTTATACTTGTACGTAACACCGTTCTACTTGTAGACATTACTTATAAGTGCCCTTTCCTCGCATAAAAAAATTACGTAGCATAGGTTTTGCATTATGGCATGTCATANTAGACATTACTTATAAGTGCCCTTTCCTCGCATAAAAAAATTACGTAGCATAGGTTTTGCATTATGGCATGTCATAATCACGGTTTTAATGTTTATGGGACTTGAGTGACGGAAATGTCATATCTTAATTAATGTTAATTGATGTTAAAGTGTGCTTAGCAAAACTTATTTTACAAGAAAAAATCACAGAGCTACAAATAAAAAAAAATGCAAAAATTTCCTTATTTAGGGAACAATTTTTAAAAATTGTGAAAACATTTAATAGCGTGATTTTAAATAGTCCTTGAAATAGCTCATGGTATCATATTTCAATGTGAATTATCTCATTTCGATGAGTTAGTTTTTATTTTTTGTACGTCCCGAGAACAATAAAATTGTGACGTTGGCAGGTCATTGTGTGGAAAATATGAAGTCTAAATTTTTGTATCCGAGGAATTAGGAGTTAGTACTTGTAAGTCATGTCTAAAAGTTGAACAGCATTTCGTACAAATACAAAACAGTAATTATTTTGATTGCCAGTGCCCTTGACGATGTTCAAGAGCCAAATTTGTTCTAGCTTTTGAGGATATTTTATAATTTCAATGCATGATATGATATGGAGCAGCGCGTGAATGCAAGGGCGAGATCCTCGAGAAAACCCGCAAACCAGCAGCATCGTCCGGCACGATTCTCACGTGCGAAAATCCGGAGGCGTTCCCGCGGGTAATCGAACGCGGATCGACCTGGTGAGAGGCGAGTAGTCTAGCCACTACACCACCACGGTCCCCAGAAGGGGAGGGGGTTGAAGAATTTTTCAATGAAGACTCTCATGTAGGGAGAGTTTCGGACGCTGCCGCCATGTGAGAGTTTCTCAGAAGCACTCCTGCATCCTCCCAAATCTTCATTCCGTCACGGCTACATCCTCATCTCATATTTCACATCATCCGCTTTTCGCGCTGGTTGGAACGACATGTTCCCTACATCCAGTTCTCGCTGTTAGAAAACATTTCCGTGAAATANTCCGCTTTTCGCGCTGGTTGGAACGACATGTTCCCTACATCCAGTTCTCGCTGTTAGAAAACATTTCCGTGAAATAGCAGAAAAGTACTAACAAAAAATCTCCCTTGTTCTTGCTCGATAAAAGACCACGTACTTCCAGATCTCACTACCAGTTCAGGCGTTCTCTTGTGCCAGTATGAACGCCATCCGCTAAATAATACACACTCTAAAACCGATAATAATTTGTTAATCTCACTACACATAACTAAATTTTTTCAGATTCCTTCACTACCGCTGTGTCAAAACCGTGGAACAGTTCGCAATTGGGACGCAGGAATATTTTTAAATTTAACATTTTGAAGAAATAAATCCTGTCTGCAACATATCAATGGATGAAAACGCGAGGCTAACACCTCCCCAAAAAATGTGCATAATGTGCGCGTGTGTGTATTTGGTGCGCTTATGCGCGCGTGTGTGTATTTGGTGCGCTTATGTGTGCGTGTGTGTATTTGGTGCGCTTGAGTGTGTATGAGATGTATGTAGTTTTATTCTTCTCGTCTTCTCACTCACCATTTTGTCAATTTTATATCATTCAATATTTGATTTTTCCGGAGTTATTTTGTACTCGTTTATATTCTGTACTTGTTTGTATCTTGTGCTAGTTTGTATTTTGTATTTGTTTGCTGCCCTAGTTGTGTAGTCTACCTTTTTTATTTATGAGAAGGGAATGTTTTTAATTGACTGGATTCAGTGTAATAAAAAGCTATCATGCCTTAACTGTACCTTAAAGCCGAAAAGAAATAAGTTAATAATATATAGGTGATGTCAACACAGAACTGAATCAGTTTATCTTAATGAAACTCACAATGTGAAACTTGGCAACCGTCTTGCCAGAGTTCGATTACCATCTGTTGTAGATGCTGTTGGTTAGGCACTATGTTATTCTGCCCTATTGCCATTGTCGTTTTATAGTCGTGAACAAGAAACGTCTTTCTTATTTAATTTTCAATGAATTGCAGAATATACTGAGAATCTTCCTTAATCATTTTTATAATTTCATTCATTAAGGGGTTCGTCTAAGCGCAGTTGTTTCTCGCGTTTGAGGCCGAGAAGCGGCGTAGCGATAAGTGCTACACTGATACGCACATCAAGTGCTACATCGCCGCTATGGTACAACAGTCTGGAAAAAAAAACCCATTTTCAACGATGCTGGAGGGCTACAAAATAATATTTATAGCATGCATGATATCTTGGAAGTACCTTTCCACCATTGTCTGGGGTGCGTTTTCTTTTCGTAAGTAAACATATTAAGGACACCTTTAATAGTTTCGTANGGGTGCGTTTTCTTTTCGTAAGTAAACATATTAAGGACACCTTTAATAGTTTCGTAAAAAAAAACTCGTATTTCAAGCATACTGCAACGAATTTTAAGCGTCGGGTATGCGGGCCCATTAATTTTATCAGTGACAATAAAAGGGTATTTATCAATAGAACTTAAAATTTTCGTATTGAACATGAAAGAGAGATAACTGTTAACTATGGGGAAATGGTATTATCTGACTGGCTGCTGCGAGGGCACGGAGAGATATCGAGGGTGAGAGACACGGCATTGAGGAGCGCTGACCTCTGACCCTGACTGCAGTTGATTTGCCGACCGGCTTGTGGTGTCACCCTCACGTGGCGTGTCTCCCGCGCCTTAAACCAATCAGCCCCTCGGCCGCCCGACACTAGAAAGCAATTTGCCCGCCGTCCTGTATGACGAATGTGCTCGCCCGGACGCCACAAAGCCCTCCTCTCTGTCACCCCCGGGATGCATTATGGCCGGGCCCTCCCGTGCTGTTGCACTAATCAGCTTCACCCCGGAAGTAATTAGCGATCGCTTGTCCGCCGTGCAATCAACTTTTTTTTTTTTACTTAACCAGCTTGTGTTCGAATNGCTTGTCCGCCGTGCAATCAACTTTTTTTTTTTTACTTAACCAGCTTGTGTTCGAATGAAGTCAGGCACTCACATAACCACATCTGCAAAAAGTATAATACCCTCACACCTCTATATCTGCAAGAATAACACAAATATCACATCCGGATATGTCCAAAAATGGTGTCCCTGAATTCTGTGTTCCATGTTCTAGGGGCCGCGGTGGTGTAGTGGTTAGACCACTCGCCTCTCACCAAGGTGAACCGGGTTCGATTCCCGGCATGGTCGCTATCCGGTATTTTCGCACGTGTAAATCGAGCCGGACGATGCCGCTGGTCGGCGGGTTATCTCGGGGATATCCTGTTTCCCCCGTCGTTGTATTCCGACGCTGCTCCCTACTCACTTCGCTTCACTTTCATCGGCTCTCAGGACCCCGATGTTAAAAGGCGCCCAAATCTCTTCACTTCACTTCTAGGTTCTATGTGTATCAGAATATCGTGCTTGAAAATTGTTCAGTGCCTTTGACGCTGAAGGACAATTCCGCTTTAAATGGCGTGGGACGTATTTCGTGTCGCCCACAAATTTTTGCCTATAAAACGAGTGCAATATAGAATGCTTCAATAATACCGCGTTTGGCTATTCCAATTTTAAAGCTGATAAATTAATATATATTTCCCCTAAGCTGTTGTTTTCTGTAGATAGAAAGAAATTACACATATTTTGGTAACAAGTTTCAGATCGTTTTAAACTTTTTCCTTAAGAAAGCAGCTTGTTTTTTTTTTTTTTTTTTTTTTTTATGATTCACATAAATCACCTGAATTGGAATTCAAGTCTTGTTAACTTACTTCGTAATTTCAAGAAATGCAATATATTTTATTTTAAAAATTGTGCTGAAAAACGCGAATCATACGCATTTAGTTACAAATCAGGTACCCTAGACCTTGAAATTATGAGTGTACACATTTCTCCCGTGGTCTTGCAAATTATTATCGTGTTTCACACTTATAGTATTCAGTGACCACGACTTAGCTGATTGCCTGACACGTTATTGCAAATCTGATGTATATTTCGATCTTGTAAGTTGTAATAAACTTATATAAACATAATAACGTTATGCCATCAACGGCATGTATTATTTGTGGAAGCAGAAATTATATTCAGAAAAAATTTTTCCAAAATGACACTCGTCACTTTGCTGTGTACATGCTCTCAAACGTAGAATACTAAATATATATATAACCTACCGTCGCATATTTTTCACGTGAAGAAGCTTACGGTTCTAATTTTAAAAGCCTTTCCTCCCATCAGCATTTATCCTTTGTTCTTCTCTTTTTCTCTCCGTCCTTTTTCGATCTTGTCCATATTCCTCATTCAGGTCACGAGTCCTCATCATTAAAGTTACTCCAGCTGTCCATGTTGGCCTTGGTCGTCGGCTCTTGCAAGTCATTGTCTTTTGCGGTGTATGACAATGAGCGTACACAGACACAAATTTAACACACGCAATTTTATGTAGTGTACGTAGATAACGTACACAAAGACGCACGACCTGATTGAAACTTACCACAGACCTGTGTATCTCGTATCTTACGAAAAACATTTGCAGCTACGGAACACTTGCAACAGACGATCTCCGTAGGCTACCAAAACATATAAGAGACACTAAGAAGACACAAATCAAAGCTACCGCTAGCTACTCGTCAAAATAAAGCTCACAGAGACTTAAGTGTAAATAAGTGTGATTTAATTGAAAAATAAATATTTCAGTTGAAACATTGTGAATTAAATAGATATCTGTGCAAACACTAAGTATCATGTAGCAACTCTTTTCGTTATTTTAAAAATTTACTTTTTTTTTTGTATGGCCGTAGCTATGAGTGTAGTCCTCTCTCACGTGTCTCGTATATGCAATTCAAAACGTAGTTAATTATCTTGGGTTCCTTTAAATTATTTCAAAATATGCTAATTAAATTAATAAATAACTATCTCAAACCAACTCAGTTGGGAGAACATTAGAACTCAATTCAGGAGCTCCGTAGGCATATAGGCAGAGCAACTTTAATTAACTGGCAATGCAAGATGGCGTTACGTAAGCCAGATTAATTTCTAAAAAATCATTAATCATTTACGGACGAAGTCTCTGCGTCTAAAATTCATCATGCCTAACTTAAACTAAATCTTGATTACTACAGCAACTCTTGAGATAATTTGTAGCTGGTTCAGCTGGTCTTGGGCCTTAGTCTTGCCCCACTACGCTTTCGAGCCTTAGGTAGGCGGCTAAAGTTCTTGCCGTACCACACGCAATCGTGGTAACTGAAACTTGGCTTTAAACTAATCCGCGTAGCTAGTGCGTGCAGACTTAAAATATTACTCTTCAAATGCCGCGCATCTTCGCCCTATCGGCAATCTGCATTCCTGTGCGGGACTCGTCCAATTAACCAGCAAATTAAAATATTACTCTGGCCGACGACCCACTAGGTCATCGCCTACCTGACGGAAAAACCAAGATGGTTAAAAGCCTTAAAAACTGCATACTTAAACGACGCCTTTAAACATCGCGCCAATCACGAGACTGCTAGATCATATTTTACACCTGCGCTTGCGTTACCATAGCAACCAATAAACAAATTCCTCTATGCAAAGCGGCTCACATAAAAAAATCACTTTGTGACTTTAAAACAGAAAGACTTACAAACATTATTACATAAAAATACNGAATAATAAATAAAACGAATAAATATTACGTTAGCATACACATTGCAAAAAGAAACTGAGATAACTGTGACAGGAGTAAGTAGCGGTTATTTGAGGCGTTACACTTTATGTCTTTTTATTTATATATTCTTCTGTCTAGGCATCACAGCTCCTCTCATTCTTCAGTTTGCGCTGCCTATACTTTACTTGCCTCTCACTTAAGTCCCATCCTTCTACACTGTAAGTCTAAATATTTTCTGCTAATTTGTGGATTCTCTTCTTCGCCTGCCTCGGTATGAGCTTTTCACCACAGAATTCCATTCAACATCTTCTCCGGCAATTTTTCCTGCAATACTCTACAATCTACACTATCGTTACAGCTACCATGTTAGTGACTGATCCGGAGTGTTTAAACTGCTTCATCGCTTTTGTGGCGCCCTGGGGTAAAACGATGCATCGTCCACCTGGTATTACAATCAGACACTAGGTTTATTTTGTGTGTTTAATCAAAGTCCACTTTTCTCGAATGCTTCCAGCACTTCCTCTTCACGAATTTGACAACGTATACAACTTTTGAGTAATCAGTATTTGGTCGTCCACAAAAAATAATGAACGGATTTTTACATGCTCAATCAGGACACTTACTACGTCATGAGTAGTTCCTTTTTTCCATAATATCTTACACAAGGAATGGAAACTTATGACAATCTTGTGTCAGTCCTTTAGTTGTTAGTGGTATACATATATGTATTGCTCCTTTGGAACGGAGAGGTCAATCGTTACACAAATAAGACTGGTACAGTCTATTCGCATTTAAATGAGCACTTTTGAAATAGACCTTTGAAAAAATTACCTTGCCGTAATTTAATGTATTCTAACGGACATACTGACTTGCATGTTTCCGGTCTTAACGTCGTATATAAAGCATGGTAATTGCAAATTTTTCTACTGGTTTCCGATAGTTTTATACACGTTAAATTCAAAAAGGGCTTATTTNTTTAAAAAGGGCTTATTGGCAACATACTTGCGTTCGTAATGATTTCACATTTTTTTGTTACCAACGCATGGATTGAGAGACCGGGGCCATGACAATGTTTATTTAACATACGTCGGAAGGAAACGAAAAGGGCGGGGAAGCACATCCTAGGCAGGGCATACCAAAATGGTAAATTAACTAGGAACAATGTACGTACGTCATCGTTTTGATCTGTCCATTGAATGAGGGAGAAGTTGGTCCATAGTTTATTTAACACTTAATAAAAATAATAATAAAATATTATTGAAGTACACATGAGTTACAGACGTTGACAAATTATTTTTAATTGTTAGTTTTAAGGTCTGCGCTTTGGTACTAAGACTCCAATCACGAAACATGTTGCGAACTTAATAAACCTAAGCTTACATTTGTGGTGGAATGCACTCGCACATGGCTTACTTGCGATTCCAGTCCGAGCCGAAAGTGAACACTTTAGCTTTCTCGGTAATAGAAGTCGCCTATTTATGCTGTCTGTCGGAAGTATCTTCTACCTCAAAATACCGCTGCGTGTCGCACCGACAGATTGGAAATGCGACATTTGCCTAACCAAAACCAACACAACTGAAAGTTGCATGGTCAACAGTGATGAATGTGTTTGTTTGCATCTAAATTTTCAAAATACAAGCCCTTTTATATCAATGAAACACTTTTGCCCATTTGAACTTAATTTAATTGCGTTAAATATTCGTTAGAGGAAGTACAAAAACATCAAAGCATTTGTTTTCAGTGTTCTAACCTCAAATATTATCCACGTCGTTTATAATAGTCGTGTTGGCAGAAAAGCAGTCCAATTTTGGAACATGGACACTGGTTGTGCGCAGCCCGCGAGATCGCTCTACCCTACAGTGGCGTGTGGTGAACTGTTGCAAGGTAAGCGGGCGCTTGCTCACTACTGTGCATTCTCGGTGCACGCAGCAGGAGCCAGTAACCACTACGGAAACTGAATGCATTCCGACCACTCACAAGCGAGCAGCAAGGGACCCATCACACGCGTCCTGTGGCGTCACCTGCCGAGCTACGTTTTAGTGGTGGAAGTGTAAACTAGCAAGGGACAGGGTACAGCACACTACAGCTACTGCCAGCTTGCTTTGCAACAGTTCACCACACGCCACTGCTACCCTATATTCACTTTACGGTTTCACTTCTTTGAGCGCACGTGGACACTCTCAGGCCGTGGCTAGAGCGCATGCGCTTGTGACGACCCACTTATTCACCAACTATCCTGAGGCCACGGTGGCTTAGTGGTTAGCCTGCTCGCCNGCAAGGGACAGGGTACAGCACACTACAGCTACTGCCAGCTTGCTTTGCAACAGTTCACCACACGCCACTGCTACCCCATATTCACTTTACGGTTTCACTTCTTTGAGCGCACGTGGACACTCTCAGGCCGTGGCTAGAGAGCATGCGCTTGTGACGACCCACTTATTCACCAACTATCCTGAGGCCACGGTGGCTTAGTGGTTAGCCTGCTCGCCTTCCACAAAAGCGAACCGGGTTCAATCCCCAGCCGGGCCACTCCCGGATTTTCGCATGTGGGAATCGTGCCGGGCGATGCCGTTGGTCGGCGGGTTTTATCGTGGATCCCTCGTTTCCCTCGCCCCTTCATTCCGGCGCTGCTCCATACTCACCCCAATCACCCTCATCGGCTCTCAAGACCTCGCTGTTAAGAGCCACCCAAATCTCTTCACTCGCTCCCCAACTATCCTAGGTTAGCTTAAAATGCAGAAACACTAATTTGACTAGTATTCTAGGTAAGGTTAAACTGCAAAGACACGTATTCGCCTACTATCCTAGGTTAGTTTAACATTTGGTGTTTTTTTTTTTTTGCATCTAATTCGTGTCGTGCGGCGTAAAAATGTTGTGAAAACTGGTGCGTTTTATAAATACACAGTAAGAAATTACATCACTTATTCTTTTTCGTGCGTAAACTGCTGCTTCATATTGTAAAACGTACTGTCGTGTTGACACGCTCTGTATCTGCTTTCTGCGAACTGGACTCTTAGGAAACACCCAAAGAACACGCGTCAACAGGCGATAGAAGGTGATCATTTACCGTTGGTCTGCTTGTCGTATCGCACTAAAACTCAACTGGCAATTAAGGATTCCAACTAAATAAAAATAATATTTTAAGAGCACGATTGCGCATAGAATAAGAGGAGGTATTTTTAATAATTACAACTTAAAAAAATTATGGGATTCTAGAATTTTCATGTGGACACTTCATACATTTTTTTATTCAGGTTAAAAGATACTGCACGCATATTTTAGGACACCTTGCCCACTATTATAATTCTCATTACATTTTCAACAGCACAATCAATCCTTTAAAAAAATTTCTTTGACCAGAAAGTAATAATAAAAGACATAATAAATATATATACATATCTCAGCTGGAAAAGTACGCAAAATACGCACGCCTTCAGATAACTTACCAATTGCCGCTTTGATCTTTCAGCCTTCTTTCCTTACAAAATTATTTGTTTAACACCAGAAAACAGTTACGAGCCTAATACAATTTATTTAGTAATGCCCAAAATTTGGCATGTGCTTTTAAATTGTTACAATTGGTTTCTACAATTACATTTTCTCCTCAACCTCCTCAACTGAAATACAATTGTTTAAAAACATTCTAGCAGCATAACTAATTCATAAAATTCCTACTCTGCTCGTTTCCTCAATGTAACAAAATTTGTCTAACAGACCTCCTTATTAAAATATAGTTATTCTCTTGGTGTGGACTCCTCAAGAGTCTGAGAAACAAACACACCTAACCTTTGAGAGCATGCTTATTTATTTAGAAATCATTTCCACAACCCTTGACCGCACTTACCATTATTCTGAAATGACCACGGGGCATTGCAAAAACTGATTCGGTAACTTTTAAACTTAGGAATAAGAACAATTTTATTTTAATATAGATAGCTCTCAGAGCAATACGTCAACAGTATTGTATTGGCTTCGAGAACATTTCCTCTCAACTGCAACTCTTGGCAACGCCGCTGACGCCGCCAAGGTACACTGTAAAAAAATTTGTAAAAATTTACACATACAAATTTTTGGTCATTTTACATTTTGTATGTGTAATTTGTAAGAACAACCACAGCAGGCCTACGTGTAATTTTACACAAATGTTCTTAATAATTCAGAGAGTACCACATGTATTTGGTGAAAATACATGAATGAATGGCTTAATAAACACAATGTTGGTGTAAATTTACATTTTGAAGTATGTGTAAAAATACACCCACTCAATGTATTTAAACCCTAAGTTGTGTATTTTTACTGCTACATAGTCGTTGTATGAACACTTAATATCAGTAAAGTTGTATATCTTCAATTGTGTAATTTTACATTAACCGTCTGTGTGTAAACTTGCATTACATTCTGGAGTATCTGTAAGCGTATATTTACACATACAAATTTTCGGTAATTTTGCTGGACTAAAGTTAGCTCTAACCGTTTGCTCTATCCCGTCTCCCTGCCGAAGTATGCGACCCGTATCACCACAAGTGTCCCCTTTCATTTTATAATCATTTTATAATTTTTTGGAGTGTTATATAGTAGGGACATTGCGCCAGTGCTCATTAATAATTCGTGCTGAACACAATTTTATTACATGCCACTCTGAACATTGACTTAACATTCCAAATTTAGTAATTGAATTTCTTACTTGAAACTAAGGTAGTTTTTTAAACAATACACTAACTCTAATAGTTTGTTTATTGTCATTGTATTGCACAGTTTCAAAGTCATATTAGTTATGTAACACTTGAACATGTTGTTACATACATATTTTGCATTTGCACATCATGTATGGGAATATATTGTAGTTCAGATATTTGAAAATGTGTTACACTGTGCAATTAAATTTAATCCTTTGATACCATCAATATTACATAAAATAACCTTAACTACTTTGATTATAAGTTTTCTATATTTATAGAGTTTGCAGACATTTTGTAACATTACCAGCTGTAAAAATGTTTTCTTCACTGGATTGTTACATAGTATTTTTTATATTCATGTTTCCCGTTTTTGTTGACCATGCTGCAGTGGTGAAGATAATTTCATATGTACCTACAAAAAAATCTGATGAAATTGGTGTTCCTTAACAATTGTAATGTGTTCCAGAAAAACAGGTTCAAGCCAGGGAAGTTACTGTCACATTTAAAGAAGGTGGAACTGTAGGACAGAGCAACGTGGAGAGGGCAGATGTATCCTGGCAGCACTTATTCACAACCGTTAATGTTGCTGTTTTTATGGACATTGTCATGACTGGTTGCTGTACATTACAAATACAAAAGTGTATTCTCAACCTTCCAGGCTGTATGTTGTCTAAGAATGGAGGGAAAACTGACTTTTGTACATTTGTAAACATACCAAGGGATAATCCCTGGAACAAAATATTTTTGATATTACTGTATAAGACACAAATAAGTGCAGTTTATTTACTCTTAACATTTCCAGCCACATGTAACACATGGGTATGTGATATAGTAACTTATTAACATATTTTTTGCATGCACTTGTATGCAAATGCAACTTCTTTGAAAATTGCTGTATCACAATACTTTATATAAACTTGTTTATGAAATGTCTTGTGGTAATTATTGTGCTATTTTGGTAAGTTAGCATCATGGTGGTGTAAAATTTATCTCTCAGTACTGTATCCCGCCTCCAGCTATGCTACAATTGTAAATTCAGCTATGTCCCCTTGTGTTTAGGTTTCGACATTAAAGGCGTTACAAGATTCATGATAAAACCAAAGAAGTCAACAATGTAAAGATAAGTATGTTTAAGTAAATATTTAAAAAATATGAAATAGTTGTTATAAGATACTTACATGCAATAAAATATATTGCTAGTTGTCACCAATGAAATTGACAGCTCATAAATATTGTCTTGATACAATTTGGTCTTTTCAGATTCACTTGAATATTAATAACTGTAGCCCTATTGTTAAAGTATGCCATTCACTATTTAGTAATCGTAGAGTATCGGAGACCTGTGTAATTTACATATTTATATTTTATACATGTGCATGTTATTTAACCACATTGGTAATAAATAAATATAAGGTACGTATGTTTTTTTATTTGCGAAAACATATTAACTAACATATACAATATAGAACAAAATGCAATTTCATAGTGACATATGTTATATAGTTGTCTACAACCTAGGTTGTTTTCAACGCATGCGATAGGCTTAACAATAGCATAATAACCTGAATAGATAAGGGCTTGGAAAGTATACATATTGAGAATACATGAAGCAAAGGTTTACTTCACTGATATAAAACCTAGCATTTGCAACTCATACATAACCAACCTTTCAATCAGTTTGTTGTAAAACAAATCAATGTCAGTACAGAGTATTTCATCTTGCACACTGAAAATATATGAAAAGTTGACACCTGCCAAAGCTGAGGTTTGGACGTAGGTGTTGTAATCTGTTCTGTGGCGTGAGGCGCCAACACTTAATACTAGTCCTCAGTGATCGGGCGTAGGAATGCTTCGACACTGTAGTTTAATGGTCCAATTCACTAATGAATGAATACAGGGTAATTCATATTTCACAAATCGAGGTTTTATTGTTGCATGAACATGTGAATTGATACAT
>NQII01000455.1:754895-772642 GCA_002778355.1 Clitarchus hookeri | reverse complement strand
CCTCACAGGTTAAACCAGTGTACAGACACACGAGTCAGTCGTAATCACCGCAGAGAAAGGGCAAGCCGAGGTAGGAGCCCGAGGTCAAGCCTTACACATGTCCTGCTGCATTGTCCTCCCACCCATCTCCCCCCTCCCCTTAGCAAGCCAAGTAAAATTTGTAAGAGCCAAGATATCACGAGATAGGAAAGTGTAGTTCGCCTGAAGTCAGAAAACACACACCGCAGAAGAAATAGCTGACAAGCTGAAAAGTGGTGCCGAGAACACCCCCCTCCCCCCTAGCTAACCACAGGACCATGTGGACACGCACCGCGGAGGAATAAGCTGACAAGCTTTGAAAGGACACCACCCACCCACTCCCCCAAAAAGAGAGACACGTGGTGCCGACACTTAGGGAGGGAGGCTAGAAAGGATATAAGCCTCTTTGTGTGGAGAGTGGGACTGAGTAATCAGTAGACCATCGGTCAGTTCGTCAGTACCGCACACAGAGAGATCAGCCGCGCCGAGTGCGGCCGGGAGAGATCGGACCACTGGCCACAACAGTACATCAGTACATGAGTACGTCAGTAGGACAGGTAGTGAACAGTCAGTCAGAATATTACCGCACAGAGAGGTTAGTTCGAGGGACAGTCCATCATCAGTACGTCAGGGGAGAGTACAACAGTTAACAGCTAATTATTACCGCACAGAGAGAGGTCAGCCGTGCAGAGGGAGAAGGCCGGGAAGATCGGAACCTGGCCACGTCCATCAGTCGAAGCAACGAGTAGCATGTGGCGCGGAAGTTCGGAACTGCAACCCTGGAATGCGCAGGAAGGTAGTCAGTCGCGATATTAAGAGGTCAGCCAAATCGGGACCCGAGACGCAGGGCCGAATCAGAGACAGTTACCAGAGTCACATCGGACGAGTAGTTTCACCATGTCGGGATGCGAGTTAGCCATCCAGTTACCACATAAGTCAATCAGTTTTCAGTCAGTCAGTTGCAACGCACCGAGAAGGCGGAGTCGAGTGGTGAACTTCACCGAGAAGTGCCATGTCGAGCAAGTGGGATTGTCCAGTGCAGCCCGTATCCGCGAAGGACGGGTGGGACCCACACACGTGGTCCCTCGCCGGGGCGTGGTAGGGTAGTAAGCAGTCAGTTACTACCCTACGCCGAGAACGGGAGCGAGTGGTCACGTCGAGAGGAAGCCAGCTGCGTGCAACAAGCCAACCACAGAGGGCCCTTAACAGAGCCATCCAGCTCACCAGACCCATCAACTGCCAGAACAACTACCACGCAACATGTGCAGATAAGTAACCCTGTCGTCACTCAGGGACCGGTTATGGCACCTAATGCCCCTACAGCGTCGGAAACGTAGCCAGAACATTGAACATTGTAACCAGCCTGTCAGGCCTTGAACTCGCAGGGCGTTAAAGTATGTGTAAATACCCGCAACAGTGCCGGGAATGTATAAGCAAATTCCCGTTAAATAAAACTGTTCCAAACTAAGAAGTCGTGATGAAGTCATTGTGTGATATACCCTCAACCTTCAAGGCACCTTTTAGTCTGTGCCTGGAGGAATTAACTCCGACCCTATGAACCACCCTGTAGGCCACAGGTAGGGAATAGCGTCAGAATAAAGTACGAAACATTTTTATTACAGTTCCATGATGCTACATTCCAAAAGACACAAAACACCAGATATTATTCACAAACATGAATAGAACATAATATGTACTACATTTAATCATTTAATTCCTAGTTCCAAGTTTGCAATGGTTTTGTGTTACGTTGAACTATTTTTAAAAAGGTTGTTTGGACAGAAATAAGAATGTATATTCTAAATACCAACTAATCTTATAAATATTTAAGCACCTAAAAAGTAGTTGTCTTGTCACCTGAACTTTTTCTCATTCTGTTAAGCGAGAAATAAAAGGATATTTAAAAGTAAAGGATAGTCTGTAATAAATAAAAAAGACATAGTAAAACTCTATGGTTAAAATTCACATGAATACTTGTTGAGAAATAAGTGAAAGTCACCACATATTGGTTAGTGCATTAAGACACCCTCATAAAGTAATTTCATATAAAAATAATCACTGGTTACATAAAAATTAAGCTCAACGACGGCATAACTTATTGGTAACATGAGCACGTAGCGAAGCTTACACTATTAATGGCTGGAATAAATGGATTTGCTTTGCAAAGTAAGATTTGCGGGTATTTTAAGTCACATTAATACATTTTCAATACATTGAAGTTTCCACTGAAATACAAGACATATGCCGAAGATGTGGAG
Organism: Clitarchus hookeri; assembly: GCA_002778355.1. Classification (NCBI taxonomy): domain Eukaryota; kingdom Metazoa; phylum Arthropoda; class Insecta; order Phasmatodea; family Phasmatidae; genus Clitarchus; species Clitarchus hookeri. The sequence goes on along the minus strand of NQII01000455.1, from coordinate 770,366 downwards.
TTTTTGGCTGTACCTTGCTTGTGCGGACTTTCATAGAGAAAAAAATATGAAACTATTATTCTGCAACTATTATTCACGCAACATACAGTGTTGAGATTCCCCATAATAACATAAATGGCAAGGGAAAGAAGCTCTCTCGACAATCGGGGCATTATCATACATTTTTATTGATATGGTTGATAAAATGCAATATGTTATCGTATAACATAACACAGAATGCATGTAAAGAGAATTTAAACATCTTCTGCTTCCCTCTTTACAACTTTGGACTCAAAATATTTCACCGTAATTGATACCTTACCAGTGCACTGCGATGACTATGTGATTGTATAGATTTTCGCCACATATAATACTTTATCAGGAAAGTAATAAAATTATTCAACCACTCGCCAAGATTTTTATAATAGTAAACAATGTTATTAATTAGTTTGTATTTAAATGAATATAATATCTGAGTACCTGTCATAAAAAACTCATATAGTCAGGAATGTAATGTTACACATTATTAAAATAATCAAAATTCTATGCAATTACCCTTATATTATTAAGGAAAGACGTCGGTTATAGACTGATCATGGTAAACTGAGCACTATTGTAAGCTCTACTTAAGATATATCTTTATGCTCACAATTCTTCCATTATGTGTAAAATAATCATTGTTATAATCCTTTTAATTTTTTATGTAATTATATTCCATAGATCCTGATTTTGGGCTCAATAAGTTCCAGGATGTAGAATACATGTCTTACATACTAAAAAGCACTACCAAATTTCATACAGAAATCATTAACACACAATTGCCATACAGTAATAAGAATATCACTTTGTTGAGACGTTGGTTGAGATAACAACTGAAGTTATTAGAGAAGAAATTGTTTACTAATTTGCTAATTTCTACACCAATTTTCACTTTAAAAAGTTATGGTGTCCGAAAGAGCTTAAGTATCTAAAAATACTTAACGTGTAATTAAATGTGATGGATAACACGTGTTACATTCATTCAGTCCAAAGGGTGAACGCAGCTTAGTGTACATCTATGCATGACTATTGAAGTAAAGTATTCGCGCACAATTTTTTTTTTACAGTGTAGTGACCGATAGCAATGAAGCACGCCAGTCCATTGTTTGACCGGCCCGGAATACGGGCAGTCTTGGCAGTCTTTATTCTGACGCTGGAGCTGTCTGTCACTATGCCGGCCGACTCGTCGCCACGCTGAGACCCAGTCGACGCTGGACGCCCGCCGACTTACTGCGTAGTTTCGTCGGAACTGAGGCCGCATTAATCGTGGTCCCCCGTGATTGTTACAAACGATTCATGGACGGTGGGGAATGTTAGGGAATTGTTAACCATGAGAGGGATAAAAGGTGTCGTCTCGGTGTCTTAGAAAACGCCCCGGCAACAAAAGTCGTATGATTCGTCACTCATGGTGGTAAGTAGGCACTTTCATACGGCCGCACGAGTAGCGGCCGGTCCGATACCAACGCTGCAGTGCTGCCGAGCGCTTTTCTTCACCAGTCCAGTCACATGGAGAATTTCGTCTAGTTCGGTAACGCTGTTTTTCTCGTGGTGAATAGGAAACACGAATAAATTTGCCTGTACTGCGGGATCCTTCACTGACGGATATTACGTCAACGCCGCTACGAGTTGTTAATCGTCCTCTACCCATTCTCTCCCGGGACGACATACTGTACTTCTTCGTCGGACCGATAAAATTAGCGTCGTGTACGGTATAGTTTTAGTCGGGCCGGTTTTTGTCGTATGCTCTCGTACTGCATGAATCAGATGCATCAAAGAACTCTAAGAGGTTATGTTACGTCGCGACACCGTTTTGAAAAATGACGGATGAAAACGCGCTTGCGCAGTAATGATGGCCAGGGCAGTACACACTCTCGTCACGTGTAGAACTCTTCCATGACTCAGAAACTGACTCGTCTTGTTTTAAAAATGTGAGGATATTTTTAATGCTCATATACGTCGAATCATAAACATAGTTATATAAGCTATGATATTCTTAGCTATTTCGTTCGTAGAATTAACTTATCAATTTATANTCGAATCATAAACATAGTTATATAAGCTATGATATTCTTAGCTATTTCGTTCGTAGAATTAACTTATCAATTTATACAGGTCTAATGTTTAATAATAAGACGCAATTTATTGGGCACTGTGAATGTTAAAAATATCAATTTGTCCTTTTCTAAGACGTCGCTTGTTGTGTTTACTACGTCATGAACAACTACTCTGTTTCCATAAATNATATCAATTTGTCCTTTTCTAAGACGTCGCTTGTTGTGTTTACTACGTCATGAACAACTACTCTGTTTCCATAAATATTAGTGTTGAATTAAATGGATCATATCTGAAAAACTACAGCCTCATCTTACCTAATGACTGATGAGCCACTAATTATCTTAGGATATTTTACGTAAGAAATAAATTAATAGGCCTACTGTTCGTAAATAATACAGCAGAAGAATTAATCCATTAGTTTTCCAATGTATGTTTATTCAGCATTTGTTTCGTACAGTGAAGTGGCCTAAGATTTATTTATATCGTGTTACGTATTAAGATAATAGAGCCTTTACATTTTAACTGCCATTATTATAATAATAGTCACTTCCTCAGGGTACTATTTGTTGTAATGAAAATAAATTTCTCTGCTCTCGTGCGTTTACTCCAAATCAGAAGATTATTTCTAAAATGGCTATTATATTTCGTGAGCTTAACGACACTTTTGTGCTGCTCTTTATAGCGCGATCAAATTTAACGGCGCGTGTATCTTTAACGGCTATGCAGCAGCGCAGCCCATGGCCTCCGGCAGCAGATGAGATGGCCAGAGCTCCGTCCACCTAAATAAAGATTGCGTGTGTGGAACTGTTTTCGCGCAGTAAAACTATGGGGGAACAAATAATAAATATTGCACGTGGGGACCTCTCTTTTTTTTTTNTTTTTTTTTTTTTTTTTTTTTTTTCGCCGTGGCCGTTTCCATGAGCAGCAACATGAAATGCGGGAATAAATAAAAAGGAAGTGTTTTGGCGCAGCTATGGTGCCTGAAGGCAAACAACCCGGAAAATTGGTGTCGAGGGAGACGGGGCGATTGCAGGCGTGGCACTGCGAGCGTTGTGTGCTGTCGCGATAGCAGTTGTGATACGGCGGCAGCGGAGGTTAGCGTGGCGCGGCCGCCCGCGTGCGCTTCGGGGCGAGAAGTAAATTACAACACGGCTTCCTGCCTTGCACCACTATCCACTAGGCACGCATTCTCGTGAGAAATGCTAGACGCGTAGGTCAGTGCGGCCTTGAGATTGCGCCAGACGCTCCAGCTGCCAAGCGGCAAACACAGCACTGTGGAGCAGTTTTTTTTCCTCGCACTTTTTGAATCAAACCTTTGAGAAATCTCCCCACGAATGACGTGCTTGCTTGTTTCCTAAATATGTCGGGTATCACAAGTGTTTCATATTTATGTTAACATGAAATTACGTTTTATACTCGTGTAAACCAACTCATATTTTATTTATAAAGTATGATATTTCTTTTATAACTAATATCAACAAAAAAACAGGGAGAAAATAGGTTTTGTTGGTAATGCCTAGTAAAAAATAGTTCTTATCCGAAATTGTATTACACTGAGTGCGCACGAATCTGGTGTAAGTTTACAGACTCGGTTAAGCTTTGTTTACATGATGCGGAGGAATATCCTGGAAGTAGAACTTTAGCAGGACTTCAGAAAAGTGTGAAGTAACTGTGAATGACCCATATTCGCAAATTCAAGAACCTACAAACGTGCTGAATTTTGGCGCATTGGCATGATTTACGAAATCATTCTACTCNAATAGGTTTTGTTGGTAATGCCTAGTAAAAAATAGTTCTTATCCGAAATTGTATTACACTGAGTGCGCACGAATCTTAAGTTTACAGACTCGGTTAAGCTTTGTTTACATGATGCGGAGGAATATCCTGGAAGTAGAACTTTAGCAGGACTTCAGAAAAGTGTGAAGCAACTGTGAATGACCTATATTCGCAAATTCAAGAACCTACAAACGTGCTGAATTTTGGCGCATTGGCATGATTTACGAAATCATTCTACTAATATATTACAATAAAGTGACTATGCTCTGTTTTAATAACAGCGAAAGAGAGATTTGGGCGACCAGCGACAATTTCCGATGCTTCCACTAGGATTACGCTGCGGTTATTCTTAAGTTAATGCCGAAGCAAGGACCACGTCGCACTAACAAAATAAATGAATGAGACGTGATTTTAGGTGTTTACTAGCTCTTTACTTGATTTTCAATCCACAAATTAGAGTTCGTCAGAAGGACGTTACTATTTAATTATCATTTTGGGGAACACCACTATAAGCATATACGTACTCACAATTGGTAAATTTCACTTTTTCAGACGATCGCAGAAGGGTCCAATTCGCCAGGGGCCAACAAAACTTTTCTTTCTTGACTTAGTAGCGACGAGGCCGATCACACACGCACTGTTAAAATTTTCGTATATTTACGGAAATGTACAGTAAATATACGGAAACTCAATCCGTAATAACGAAAAACGAGTTAAGTCCGACAATACAAAATACGGAAAGTCTCGGTATTTCCTATAGCTTCGGGTTTCTGGGAAGAACAACGCCGAGTCTTCACGAAGCTTTCTTCGACACTGTAACCAGAAAATTTTCGTTTCTGGAGCAGTTAGGTTATCCACGTCACAAAGACCTATTCTTTTAAACATCACAAAGTAGCATCGGACCTCTGTAGCATCTAGCAACACTTAAAATACACTAGTTTTAATAGAAACTGGGAGAGGTATTGTGTGACTGGCATAGAAATACATACCGAAGTTATGCCACAGCCGTCACGTAAGAGTTGTAGGTGAGCAGTCAGAGTCGTGGACTTGCAAATTTTTGCTCAAGTATAAAATATTTTTAGCTNTCACGTAAGAGTTGTAGGTGAGCAGTCAGAGTCGTGGACTTGCAAATTTTTGCTCAAGTATAAAATATTTTTAGCTTTTTAAAAATATTTTTATACACAGTAGAACACTCGCGCAAAGAAAATTAAAGACGTTTTAATTGTCTCTTTCTACTTTAAACTGTAAAGTACAGAAAACTAACTGGGAAATTAACGGGGAGGTTCCGTGAATTCACGGAGAGTTTTGTGAAATTTACGGAAAGTACGATTTTTTTTTAAATCAATGTGTTCGTAATTTTACGGGAGAGTTTACTAAAACCTGTGNGAAATTTACGGAAAGTACGATTTTTTTTTAAATCAATGTGTTCGTAATTTTACGGGAGAGTTTACTAAAACCTGTGGGTAATTTTTCACCAGCATTTTACCGTAACACGGAGGAGATTTTTAAGAGTAGGCCAGGGTCCGCGAACTGACTGGCCCGGTGGTCGACGGTACGTGACACCGACCTTGTGCGGAGTCAGCGCTTCTATAATGTCCTGTTCCCCTCGTTTATTCTTCCCTGTTTTGTCTTCACACGGCTCACCCTGGTGATGCCTTGCTCTTCCCCACCAAGAGTGAACATGCAGGTTTGACCGCCTGGATATCTNGGTTTAAGTCCCAGACAAAGCGTGGATGTATTAATTTTTTCAGCTACACGTCTCTCAAAATGTATTGGCATGAATATGAAATTATTGCAAAGGTGAGTGGTGATAATAACCTTAATATCATAGTCTGTACTATAAATGGATAAGTCATATTTTTACTCAGTTTGTCAAAATGTCGTTTTATTATCAAGTGCTACGAACCAAAAGCAATTTAACATAAACTAAGAAGTAGTAAGCCTGTTCATTGTGATTCGGGTTCAGGGTGCACAACGTGTGCGGGCAATGTCGCTATCTTCCGGTGTGTGCCCGAATTGCAATGGCCCGATTGTGTATGTGAGTGTCGTAAACATAGGTATTGTTTTTCCCAAAAGTAATAGTCATCTATATATCCAAATATGGCGTGTAGACCACTCGAAGTTAAATATTTTTGTGTCGTCAGTCGACTTCGGTAGCAGAGGTCTCTATAGTGCGGGACCGGCAGAGCGGAAAGGGTTTTATATGTTAAATTATTTTAGGCGTATCTCAGCCACCTTTCACAGTATCGCTTTCAAACAGAAAACTCTTTGTGCTTCTTTGTTCTAGCCACATTGCTACGTAAAGTTTTTTTGTAAAATTTTAGTAGCCTGAAAATTGCGGGTAAATTAGGATTCATAAAATCAACAAAACCACAAAAAAAAACATATCTTTATTTTCCTCCTACTTACCCTTTTGTAGCATGGTTCTTCTTTTCAAAGGGCACAAATTATCATTAATTTTTAAAGCCCTTTTGAATTAGTAGTCCGGGCATATTTTCTGTAGATGCGTTGTTTGGACGTTTACGTTTATCTCGGCAAATAAATATCATAGACATACGACTTATTGCCAAAAAAAGATTTAAAAAACCTTTTATCAAATCCCAAAAATTATTGTTTTTACCATAGAAAGCGTATCCTAAAAGAAAAAATCGTGAAAATGTTAAAAAAAAAATCTTATTTTTTGAGCTAGCCTGCGTAGTTTCCTTAAGAGGTGGGATAAAAGTAAAACTGTACAGTCTTAGTTTAATCTGTGGGATTCCATCTCATGGGATAAAATTCCACTGTTACAGATCTCATTCGCAGAGGAAAGCGTAACGATGGAGGCACTGCACGCCGACTCAGCGCCTTGCGCGTAGGGGCGACGGGGCGCTAGGCGCTCGTGTTATTGTCGCCCGTATCGCTGCGCCTCGAACGTGGACAAAAATAGTATCGAGCCTAAGTGCTCTTGAGACGACGATGTTTTGGTTTCGAACACCGGATAAGCCATTGTAGTGTTCGCCACTTCGATATTTAAAATTACTTTTCTTCGTAATCATTTTAGGCAATGTAGATCTAGTCGAAATTCGAATTCACCTCCTCTACACCATTGTCCTTGAACTACAGAAACAACAAAACTGTCAAATCCACTTTTTTTTCAACGATGATGAGCCGTTTGTTTTAATTTAGCTTTACAATATAACCGCGATTTTATGAAATAATAATAATACTATCTCCTGGAAANAGTGAGTGAGTGTGATGACAATCCATAAATTATATATCCGCCCGCATGTATTATTTTCATTCCTATGTGACGTATAGTAATTATCCATGTGTGATTATAGTTACATATCCTTATTATCCATCTGCGCTGTAACTTTGCATCTGTATTGCATGCATTCATTGACTTGCGCAGGGGGGTTCACGGGTGCGACAAGATGAAATGGGGGATTCACCCCATTTCATCTTGTCAATGGGGAAATAAAAAATTATCTTGTCAACATCGTATTTTTACTTGGCAGTTTGCATGTTTAAAAATACCACTAAATTAAAATATGTTTAACGCAATGTAGACTATTTGTAATGACTATTTAAATATATTCTTACTTCGTATTCTTAATGTCGCAAAGGTAGGTCTTCATTTTGTGTTGCAACCCCCTCTACCGGCACATTCCCTAATTCCCTTACCCTGCGCACGCCAATGAGCACATCTATAGTTTACTNGTTGCAACCCCCTCTACCGGCACATTCCCTAATTCCCTTACCCTGCGCACGCCAATGAGCACATCTATAGTTTACTGCTTCGCGAGGCAGCGCGGGGCAGCAAACTCTGGCCGGGTCGAATGCCGTTCTGACCTCTCCTCGGCGAGCGGCGGCGGATCGCTCATTAATAATGCGCGCCGTTTCAAAAATTCTGCCGATTCCCTGGCAACGTTGTTGCTTCCCCGCTTATTGCCCTTCGCCTCGCCACCCGGTTACCTCCTCCGCCGCCTCGGCGTTATTTCTCGAGGGAACCGCCTCTGGCAGTAAATATACCGCGCGTACACCCCGGCAATCAGGCGCGCCAACTGCCCTCCGCGCATCAAATATTCACCCTTTCCTTTGCCACCCCCCGGGAAAAAAAACTGCTGCAGCGTGTGTTCCTCTTATCTTTCCTCGCGCCCATCTCCCCTGCCTCTCAGCGCGTCGCAATCAAGATAACCTGCCAGCAAGATATACTATCCGCGGCGTATACGGAGCGTGGGGTAAAGTGCGCGTGCCAGCTGCGCAGTAGTCGCTTTCATGTTCGCTTCCTCTAATCAATTTTTTAATGCAATCTAAATACATCCAAATAAGTAATAGTATTTAATTCATGTGAAAGGGCGGTTCTGTTGAAAATTTAAATTTAGACAAACTTGTTCATCATTGTTGACCATCTGACTTTGGTAGTTGTACCTGCGATGGGATAATCAATGTTGATTGAGGGCACGCGTAGAAGACGAAAATCGGTCTACCTCATAGGCTACAGATGAGGTAGACCGCTCTCGCTGGCTGCGCACGACCAGTCTCCGTGTCCCAACATTGAACTGCGTTTCTGCCAATACGACCTGCAAAAACGACGTGGATCGTATTTGAGGTTAGAATACTTTTAGCAAACAAGTGCTTTGATATGGTTGTACACTTGATATAACCTATATGTTATGCATTTTGGTAAAATTCAAATTAGTAACAGTGTTTTATTAACATAACACTGCTTGTCATTTGAAAATTAATATATAAACAAACACGGCAATCACTGTTCACCATGCGACTTTGACAGTTATGTTGCTTTGGTGTACGTCAATGTTGGGTACATGCGCAGGAGACGAATACGCGGTCTACCTTATCGTTAGTGCTATGGCCTACCTCATCTTTAGTCTATGGTCATAATTTTGATAATATAAATAGGAGTAGATGTTCGTTGTAAATAGTGTCCGCGGTGAGGATGATACTGAAACGTAATTCGCTGATTCCACGTCGGTAACAAGTGGAGCACTGACATCAAGCATAATAATGTGTTTTTTAAAGTGATTTATTTATGTTGTGGAGGAATAACCGTGTCCTGCGTGTTTCCTGGAATGTTTCTTCCGTGTCAGAAATTGTATTAATTTTTTATTCTGAGCCAGGATTGACACCAAGAGGGCAGGTTTCATCATGAGGTAGACCGATTATCCGTCTTCTCCGCATGTACCCAACATTCATTTAGCCCACACCAACCTATCTGTCAAAGTCAGATAGTGAACAGTGATTCATATATTTTTATGTATCGTAATTTTCAAAATACAAAACCTTTTATATTAATAAAATACTTTTACCAGTTTGAATATAATCTAATTACAATACAAATTTCCCAGAGTATGCATAAAACATCACAAAGTATTTGTTTACGTGAATAGTATTCTACCCTCAAATCCTATCAACCTCGTTTATTATAGTCGTGTCGGCAGAAAAGCAGTTCAATGTTGGAACACCGAGACTAGTTCTGCGCAGCTAGCGAGATCGCTCTACGCCATATTCACTCTACGCATCGAGGGTAAGACTAGGGTGCGTAGATGTGGTCACTATAATGTTATATGGTGATTCGTCGTAGGTAGTGAGTGTAGCGCTGGTAACAAGCATAATAATATGCTTATTAAAGCTCTTTATTTATTTGTATTCGAATCCTTTGTGTGTTGGTCCTGTTCGTCCCAAATGTATGGTGTCACATGTATTAATTAACATTAGCNCGTCGGTAACAAGTGGAGCACTGACATCAAGCATAATAATGTGTTTTTTAAAGTGATTTATTTATGTTGTGGAGGAATAACCGTGTCCTGCGTGTTTCCTGGAATGTTTCTTCCGTGTCAGAAATTGTATTAATTTTTTATTCTGAGCCAGGATTGACACCAAGAGGGCAGGTTTCATCATGAGGTAGACCGATTATCCGTCTTCTCCGCATGTACCCAACATTCATTTAGCCCACACCAACCTATCTGTCAAAGTCAGATAGTGAACAGTGATTCATATATTTTTATGTATCGTAATTTTCAAAATACAAAACCTTTTATATTAATAAAATACTTTTACCAGTTTGAATATAATCTAATTACAATACAAATTTCCCAGAGTATGCATAAAACATCACAAAGTATTTGTTTACGTGAATAGTATTCTACCCTCAAATCCTATCAACCTCGTTTATTATAGTCGTGTCGGCAGAAAAGCAGTTCAATGTTGGAACACCGAGACTAGTTCTGCGCAGCTAGCGAGATCGCTCTACGCCATATTCACTCTACGCATCGAGGGTAAGACTAGGGTGCGTAGATGTGGTCACTATAATGTTATATGGTGATTCGTCGTAGGTAGTGAGTGTAGCGCTGGTAACAAGCATAATAATATGCTTATTAAAGCTCTTTATTTATTTGTATTCGAATCCTTTGTGTGTTGGTCCTGTTCGTCCCAAATGTATGGTGTCACATGTATTAATTAACATTAGCCTACTCATATTTTTTACATTTTATGCCATGAGAGTCAGCTGTTTTTAGTCAAATCCACGTCAGTCAATTATTTATAATTTTCAGAATGATTTGTATTTAAATAAATATGTTAATATTACTGTTGTAAAATTNCACGTCAGTCAATTATTTATAATTTTCAGAATGATTTGTATTTAAATAAATATGTTAATATTACTGTTGTAAAATTAACTTCTTATCGTAGTTTTAAAGGCCTATTTTATATGGCTGAGAACCACCTGGACAGATCGCCAGCTGTTAGGTTACAACAGTGACCTCGTTAAAAGGAAGTAATTACACATACTTGTAGACAATGCAGACAGCCCACACAGTAGTGTGGGCATTAGTTGCCTGAATTTATGGTGGCTCTCCTTTGACTTTTCAAGAGGCACCATTCTTTGTTTTAGATTGACCGCTTGGGAGTGTTTCTTCCTCACATTCATCGTGCTTGCGGCATTGTTGGTCGTCGCATTCTGCTCGCTGTGTTTCTCTGAAATCACAGTAAAAATTTTTGGTTCTGGTGCCGTCTTCGAAAAGGGAGATGAGATCATGACAGTTTTTTTTTCTGTGTTGTGCTGGATTTCAATCTCGTGGTGTTAGAAGAAGCTTCAGAGCTAGATGGTTTGATACAAGATATTATCTCCTCTCATGAATAATAAATTGAGATCATCCGAGAGAACTTTACCTTCGATCAAAATTTTGTTTGCTGTAGGTTATTTGCGGGAATCTGCATTGGTATTCAAAGTAGAAGTCTCTACACTTACCCCCTTGCTCCCACCAGGTACACGAGAAAAAATATACATATATCTTTAATTTTGGAGGGAAAATATTAAAAACACTTTTTGGAACTATGGATGATGAAGACCTCTCAACCTTAGAAAAAAGTTCAACATCTATTTCTGAAACACAGGAAGGAATTTCAGAAATCTGAGCTAACCATATAATGATTATTAAACATTTGGAAGGCCGGGTTACTAACAATACCAAAGCAATTCAGAAATTATCCTCATATTATTGGATCACTATAATTAATTTTACCGGATGGTTAATCAGAAAGCACAAGAAGTAGTGCACAGTATGGTAATCGTTATTTTTAAAGTTGACCTTAATACCATGCTTTTAAGAGTCAGCAAAGCTCTCTCCAATGCGAGATGGTTACTGTTCGATTTGAAGTATGTAATTAAAAATAGTGTACATGGTAAATTAAGCTCTGTCTTGTTAAAAGAACCTGTGTTTTTAAATGTTTTGGCTAGAATTCAACATCTTATCACATTGCCGTTATATATGATCGCATCGATCAAATATGCAAATCTTTATATGTTTTATGGACTTTGTGTGGTTCAAGCAGTTGTATTCAAGAAATCTCTTAATGTTAATTGTTATCAATTTACCTTTGGCAAATAAGGGCAGTTTGTTTGAACATAACAAAAATTTTCCGGTCCCATTCCTGTTTCCAAAACTAAACAGGCATTTAATACTTCGTGTAAGTGATAATGTAGTTGTTAGTCCTGACAGAAAGTGGTTTGCTGTTGTTAGTACTCAAGTTCTACTATATTTTAAAACGCATGGAATTGTTTTGTGTCCATCCATGTTTCCTTTTTTTGATGCACATGTTGTCTATTTGTGAGTATAATTTGTTTTTAAATAAACCACGTGTATATTAATGTGATAAATCATTTGTGGGTCTTGGACTGCCCTTGAACTGTTGTTCTTGAAAAAATCCGATTCTCTCTGTCTTTTTGCTACTAAATTTGTTATCGAAGTCACCTTTTCATAGTGCGGGACCGGCAGAGCGAAAAACGTATTTTGTGTTAAATTATTTTAGGCGTATCTTTGCCACCTTCCACAATATCGCTTTCAAACAAAAAAACTCTGTGTACTTCTTTGTCCTATCCACACTGCTACGTAAAGTTTTTGTAAAATTTTTAATAGTCTGAAAATTGCGGGTTAATTAGGATTTATAAAGTCAACAAAAACACAAAAAAAAACATATATTTATTTTCCTCCTACTTGTGCCCTTTTGTAACACGCAGAAGTGCCGCAAGACGACGTGGCATGGACTCGACTAATGTCTGAAGGTATGAAGGAGGCAATTCACACCATGAATCCTGCAGGGCAGTCCACAAATCCATAGAAGTGCGAGGCGGTGGAAATCACTTCTGAACAGTCTGTTGCAAGGCATTCCAGATATGCTCAATAATGTTCATGTCTGGTGATTTGGGTGGCCAATGGAAGTGTCTAAAGTCAGAAGAGTGTTCCTGGAGCCACTCGGTAGCAACTCTCGACGTGTGGGGTGACAACTGCACACGCCCCATACCATCACAGAGCCTCCACCAGATGTAACAGTCCCCTGGTGAGATGTTGGGTCCGTGGATTCATGAGGATGTCTCCATACCCGTACACGTCCATCCGCCCGATACAATTGGAAACGAGACTCGTCAGACCATGCAACGTTTTTCCAGTCATTAACAGTCAAATGGCGGTGTTGGCGGGCCCAGGCAAGGCGTAAAGCTTTGTGTCGTGCAGTCGACAACGGTACACGAGTAGGCCTTCTGCTCCGAAAGCCCATATAAATGATGGTCCGTTAAATATTTCTCACGCTGGCACTTGTTGGTGCCCCACCATTGAAATCTGCACCAATTTGAGAAAGGGTTGCACGTCTGTCACGTTTACTGATTCTCTTCAGTCATCGTTTGTCCCGTTCGTTCACGATCTTTTTCCGGCCGCAGCGATGTCGAAGATTTGATGTTTTACCGGATTCCCGATATTCACAGTACACTCTTGGAATGGTCGTACGCGAAAATCCAAATTGTATCGCTACCTCGGAGATGCTATGTCTCATCTCTCGTGCGCCGACTATAACACCACGTTCAAACTCACTTAAATCTTGATAACCTGCTATTGTACAGCAGTAACCGATCTAGCAACTTTGCCAGACGCTTTTTGTCTTATATAGGCGCTGCCGACCGCATCGCGTTACTCTGATTGGTTCCATACCTCTGTTATTTGCATACGCACGCCTATACCAATTTTTTTTGGCTCTCCAGTGTATATAAGCTATTTAACAGGTTATGTACGTACTGTATCTATCTTACAGTATCTTTTCTCCTCTGTGTATAAAAGGGGTGCGGTGGTTGAGCGGTTAGTATGCTTGTCTCCCACCAAGGTGAACCGGGTTCAATTCCGGCCGGTTCGTTCCCGGATTTTCGCAGTTAGGAATCGTGCTGGACGATGCCGCTGTTAGACGGGTTTTCTCGGGATCTCTTGTTTCCCCGCCCTTGCATTCCGGCGCTTCTCCATTCTCACTCACCTCATTTCACCATTATCGGCTCTCAAGACCTCGTTGTTGAGAGCCGCCCAAATATATATATATATCTCGATGTATATAAAAAAGCATTTCATTTATCTCTACGTTGATGACGTCTGATGCTGATGATGCAGTCTGTTCTGTCTGACCTCGAAAGATAAAGATTGGCCATCCGTAGTCGATCATGCACCTCACTACACATATGCACCATCAGCGCCTGACGTAATGGGTCACGTGAACAAATCAAAGGCTGTATTGGCGACAGTACAGTCGACCCGGACATATCAGACAGACGCATCTGCTCAATTTTTGCAGGTCCTTAGTCTCACGTAACGTTGCGCAGGCAAGCAGACACACGACCCATCTCAGAGCAAAAACCACGGCCGGTCAGCGAACGGGCGTGATCGTAATATCAAAATGGCCGCAACACCACGTCGCTTCTACATGCGCACTTTTAAATTCGGCGACTATGTGAATGAAGGCGAAATATACAGTATCTGGATTGTTACATGAAATACGTAAAAGTGGAGGTCAAAACTGAAGAAATTCCGGAAGTTGAATTGAACAGTAGCAATATTTCAAAGCATGGCCTACATTGGTAAGATCATAGGGAGTGAGGAATAACTTTTCTCTTGTTAACTTAATATTTACTGAAAATGTTGTGTATGTGTGAGTTTATTTTAATAAAAGGTACTACGTAGCGTATTTAAACAGTATTGTATCATGATTTTGTAGGTTATATTTGTCAAATATTACAACTGTGTCATATTTTTAAAAAATGTATGTATTTCTTTTAGAAAATATTGACTTACAAGTTAATATGAACAATAGTTATCACCTAGGATATTAAAATAATTGAAGTACAAATAATAATAACAAAAAATTTAATATGATATGCAACACAATGAGATTCATAATTTCTTCGAAGACTAAAAAAATTAATATATTATTGAACCATTTTCCCAATTACGGTACTTTAGAGCATTAGGAGTATTTCAGGCAAAAAAAATTTTTCTCACAAATGTCAAAAATTTTGCATTTAATTGAAGCTTGGAGTAATTTTAATTGTAGGCATTTATAAAACGCTTATTAAATGAAAAAGTTTAGGCCTACACAATACACAATTTTTAGCTTTTAATTTTATTCAGTGCTTGCATGAACTGTTTTTAGATTTTGTTAACCGCCGAATCGATTTTCGAAAAACTAAATATTTAACCACTTATGCTTAACAGACTGTTGTTTAACGCAGCTGTTGAAGATTACAAAAATTTAGTTTTAAAAGTGTTGACTGAAGTTAATTTTGTTTGAAAATAGACATAATTTAGAAACGTCATATTTTATGGCATTGGTAGCAGCGCTTGACGCATACCGTATATAGTTGAATTCGCTATTACCATGCACCAGAAGTAATTCACATCTCATTGTACTGAATCCGATTACATTATCCTATTGTCTGGACCATACATCAGTCCAATTAAAGTTCTTGAAAACAAGGAAGCATGTCGTAATTGGCTAACTATTTCTATCATTAGCTACTTATTTTAAGGCACGACATTCGTATCGGAACGAGACAGCTATCGGTCCTTCTCTCGGAGTAACAAACTTCCTGCTGGCTGTTTCAATACAGCGCCTCCAACTTCCCTCGGTTGCCTGGCAACATTTGTACCCTAGTTTATCCTGCTCCTGGAGACGTGAGAGGAGAGAGGAGAGCAGGAAAGAGGGAAATACAGTTTTTTTTCACTTCCAAGGGAAACTGCCAAGGATTGAGTGATAAATGAACACCAGTTGACATAAATAATGAGAATTTCAACATCGCGGATAGAAAGA